>JBAMYA010028513.1:0-16158 GCA_037176975.1 Arrhamphus sclerolepis | reverse complement strand
GAGGATGAGTTCAGATAAGTTGTTGTTAAAGGTAAACTTTATCTATAAGTTTGTACTTTTATACCCTAACTTCATATGAGCATGTTGGGTAAACCTGGTTTTAGATTGTGAGCCAACCCTTGAGACCGCCTTGAGGCACAGAGAGGTTGTGAACAGATTGATCAAAAAAAAAAAAAGTTAATCCTGCAGTCATTTTGAACATCTTCTATGCTGTTTATTACATAACTTTATTCTTAGCTCTTATCTTATAGGATGAATGACTAAGTTGTTTGCATATGAGTTTATTAGAAAAAAAAAATCTTCTTTGTGTAACAACAGTGCAAATAGCTGTTCCACTATGATGCTTTTTTTTCCCTCCAGCTGACAAAACTGACCTCGCATGTTCTATTGTTGTTTTTTTTATTTTTAACTTGAATTTGGGTGTCTGAAGTGACTATCAAATCCAAAACTCAAACATAATTATGCTTAGTGTAGAACTCCAAGCCCTAAAATGGTCTGCTATGACACAAATAAGCTTTATAAAAAAAAGTGTTGAAAAGGGAGCCAAATGTTTCCTTTCAATAGCCTGATAAATCTAAGCCAAATCTAGACAGACAGGGTCTGAAAATGAGCCACAGTCCATAAGAGATTGTTATAGAAGTCCAAGCCTTCAACCGTAGATGACAACGCATTTTATTTGTTTACCATCCAGACTACAACGTCTCAGCTCTGTCGTCATCACGTTAAACCCTATCAGAGACTTTACAGTGATAGACTGATCTGATTGGCTGTCCAGAACTTTTGGGCATAATTAATGCCCTCCAATGGAGGGTAGTTAGACAGCCCTGCTGAGAAAGTACGTTTGGATTTCTAGGCTATGCTTTTGGGTTTTCTTACAGAACTGTAACTGATGGGGGTGTATAAAGAAGGAATACCAGCTGTTATCACTGATTAAATTTTGCTTTGTTCTGCTGAAAAGATGATGACACTCACAAAGATGGGAAGTTTATTGGGTAAAGAAAAAAAGGGACCTCATTGAAAATGGAAAATCCAAGCAAAAAAGACCCAGAAAAAACAGATCAATATGGATTAGATTTCTGACACCATTGCAGATCTATGTTCTCATTCCTGCACATCGTAAACTACATGCAGGACTAAGTGGATACACGCAGGTTTAATTACAAACCTGCT
Organism: Arrhamphus sclerolepis; assembly: GCA_037176975.1. Lineage (NCBI taxonomy): Eukaryota > Metazoa > Chordata > Actinopteri > Beloniformes > Hemiramphidae > Arrhamphus > Arrhamphus sclerolepis. The sequence goes on along the minus strand of JBAMYA010028513.1, from coordinate 14,988 downwards.
GCAAGCCAGAAGAGTTCACCATGTTTTAATGTGTTTAACTGAATCTGCTGCAGAATTGAAGCACTTTTATTTACTTATTCATGAAAATAACAATCCCTCTTTAAACATTCCACTGTTCATTTTATCATTTCTTGGGAATAAGACTTTTCAAAATCACAATATTTGGCAATATTTACAGAACTTTTGGTTGATATAAAAGAAAACAAACAAACAAAAAACAGAACGATGGTTGCATGGTTGCTATGGTGTCAATTCGGAGCCTAAGATGTTGTAAATCAAATTCCAAAATCTGTAACAAAGAAAAGAAAATCTGGGAGTTCAATCATCTTTTATACTTCCACTTTTCTTCTACTATCTCTAATTGTCATTCTCAGTTGTTCTTTTCTTTTTGTGTTTGCAATTCTGAAACAAGTGTCAAATCAGTGCCATGTCAGTCAACAGCAGAGGAGGCGGGGCAAAGTCTCATTACATTTGGCTCTGAACTGATGCTATGGGTCGCTGTCCAAGTGAACTGCTAAAATGTGCATGAATAAGTTTTGGAGAGTCTCCAAACCGTCAGCAGAAACAAACAAACAAAACAATTACATTACTAAACACAAATTCATGCCCATCTAAAACAGGAAGAATAATTTACCGCTTCGATCAGCTGCTCCTCCTCTCATTATCCGTGCCACGATCACGGCCCCCGAGGCTTCATCACGTCTGATGGTGGCTCCCTGAAGCACAAACACAGAAAAAAAAACACAATTAAAAGCAAAACTTTTACCTTCACCTCTTAGGTTTTCATCACCACAACTCACCAGAGGCTCCTTGTTCTTCACCAGCCTGACGATCTTCACAGACTCCTCCTCCAGCTCGTCCTCGAAATCGTCCGGCAGCGGCGGCAGCACGGGATCGAAGTTCTTCTGGGCCACGGTGTCGTGCACAGAAAGCACAGCCTGATGGGACAGAAAACAGCGATCAGACTCAGCTTGAGAGGGTGCATATTTGTGTAAAAGAAACCAAAAACCTTCAGATGTGGTGATGTCAGCAGATGCAGAAGCTCCTTCTCCTCTGTGCTCATTGGGCCACTCTGAAGCTCCTCTGCCACCTGCAAACCACAACACGATCCCTGAGCTTTGACACTGGTATGCTGGGATACAGACAGAGGAAGATGAGCAGCAATCATTTGAGGTCAGCAGTTTTCCTCCCACTGATAACTTGTGAGAGCGAGAGGATGTGGTGTTTCATTAGACGAGTAGCATGATTCAGCACTTTAAGAACATTATTACTCCCTTCCCATACTAGCGTGGCTCCACTGCTGGAGTTGATGATCTCATGGCCACTGCCTGCTGAATCTGAGTGGAAAAGAAGTGAAAGTATGTGAGAGTGTGATGAACTTACATCTTCAGCCAGGGACGCAGCACTGTGGAGCACAGGTGTGGGGCTCTGCCTCTCGTACTGCCTCAGCTTCTCATGTATCTGACAAGAAAAAAGAAAGGTTTAAAAAAAATACTGATTTCAGGCCATGTTAAGACACAGTGAGTCCAAATACCAGCATATTTGACCCAGTTATGACAGGGACACTGCAGAAAATGGAGCTAAAAGGACGAGATAAGATTAATTTTTTTCTTTTGTTTTTGTACTATGCTTCTATGGAAGCAGAGGATTTATCACATGTAACTTTATTAAAAAATAAATTAAAAATAATCGTTCATCACACTGAACTCCTCAACTCCTCTCCCCTCAATCTCAGTCTCTTCAATGAGGAGCAACAAATCTGAACCACGGGAACAGAACTTAAGCTAGAAATGAACAATTTTAATGATAATAAAAAAAAACAACAACTAAGGAGTGACCCACACAAAAAGATGAAAAGAAACTAATAAATAAAAAATATTAAAAATCATAAATTTAGTAGTAGTGACACCTGTGCTCTACAGCATCTCATTGTAAGTATTCAAAATGTTTGATAATTACATTTTGAGAAGCTAAAATGTGCTTCTGAGCAGATTTCATCTCTTAGCAAACTGCAGACCACATCCAAATCTCAAGATATAACCAGAAATAACTAAAATTGGCCCAATTATCTTGTAGCATATGGCAGCTTCATCTCACAGTCATATGCCTAATTAAAAAAAAAGTCATGAATATACCACCTTTACAGTTAAAGCAACCAGTGAGAATTATAACATGAGACTGCTGCTGCTCTGCAACTGTAAATAAAACAGCGGCAGTTCAGTTGGAAAACCGCAAACTGTTTCGGATGATGCACCTTCATGAGGTATCCCAGACTCCTCTCACTGAAGACGTCTTTGAGGAAGACCATGTCCTCTTTGTGGTTGGCATCAGGCCGCAGCTGGGAGGTCAGGAGGGCCAGAGTTTCGTGCAGCCCTGCAGAGGACACGAATGTTATACCACAAACAGACTTCTAGCCGTATGGACGGTATCTGCCGGGCATCTCTGCCAGCTCGTCTTACCGGCTCCTGCTGTGAGAACCGGCATGGCTTCTTTCATGGGTCAGTGAGGCGAGGAGGGGGAAATCTGTGTAGGTGAAGAGGACAGAAATCATAATTAACCTCCTGACGCTCTCATACATAATCAGACTTCACAGATTCTTTGGTTTAGACCCACATTTAGTAATTTCGGCAGTATCACTCATTCTTATATTCTGCCAGCTCATCTGTGGTGTGTAGGTGGACGTGTCACTGCTGATACTATTAATCACGCCGACTGTAAGCAAGCCATCTGAGCTTTGCAGCTGATACAAACCTGTATGAAACTAGAACTGCTGATTGGACAGAAAGGAGGCTCAACCTGCAGAACGTGCATCTGCCTCATGCTTACTGTCTCCAGCTATTCAAACTATATGTGAAACAGGCAACCCACCCTGCTGTGGCTAAAAGGAAATATATTTAGAGTAAGTAGCAAATGAAATCCATCTTGCTTTATGCTTTTATACTCTTAAGTTTTGAGACTTGTTTTTTTTTTCTTTATTTAATTTTATAAAAGTGATGGTTGTCTGAGAGCAGGTGAAATAGTATAAATCTTTGAAAAAGTACAGCACACTGCTGCATTGCTAGTCTGATAGATAAGAGCCACATCTGGACAGATGCAACTGTTCGCACTACAACCAATCAGAGCAACGAACAAGGTGGTGCATTTAAAGAGAGGCAAACTAGTCAATGGGAGAGTGTTGTGGAGAGACGCCAGGAAAATCTAAATGGAACCCATGCTGCTGTTTTTTTCCCAACAGAATTTGAGAATAACTGCCATGCTAAAACACTCAAACAGTATCTTCAAAGGAAATTTACCATTCTGTCCTGTCTCGTCTCCAACGGGGGGTAGGTAGACGGACCTGCTGCTAGTGGTGCATTGAGATTTCTAGGCTAGAGTTGGTGTTGATTCTCAGTGGATTTAATGCCGAACATTTCTAACCTGAAGTTTGTCTCATAAGCTGGCTAGGACAACCTTTGCGGCATGTCAGGCCCCTGTCTCCCCTAAAAAGTCAAAATGAAAAGATGTTTTTTTTGTCCTTACACATGGTTTAGGTGTCCTTATTATCCCTGAGGGGTAGTTTGTTCTTCAGCCAGCAAAGATACATAAAAACCACACAACGTTGCCCCAATGTTGCAGCTTCAATTGATCAGGCCTGGCAAAAGTACACTCAAACGTACATTAATTATTGCATATTTATTAATGAGCTCCAAGAAAATTTGAAACAGGAAATATGAGACCAAAAAGCTGCACGCTGACAAAATCTTCTCCTTAAGTTGGAGCTAACTTAAGAGGCTGCTGCTCTCTAATTACATTAAACTGAATTCAATTGGTTGAGAGAAAATGCTCTACACTAAGTATGAAGCAACATCCCTAATGGTGAAGTCTGGTGAAGATAATATAATAGTTGGAGCTTTCCATCATCAAGAGGAACATGAACTCCCAGGTTTACTGAAATATATTACAGCGAGTCCATGACATTTAATTAAAAAATCCACATTTTGGAGTGACCCAGTCAGAGCTCAAACCTTAACACCACTCATGAGTATAAATGTTTACTTTTAACTGAGTGAAAAAGCCATGATTTCATTACATGGGGTTTATAAGATCATGTAAAGGAAAATATCTGACACAGTTTCATTCTTTATTTTGATTGGAGGGACTGAAGACTGAAGATCTGATCATGAGGTAAGCAGACTTCTGAAACCCCATGGAGGGACCAGGAACCAGAAGATCAAAAAGTCAGATTTTGGCTTTTTTTTTTTTTTTTTTTTTTTTTTTGAGCATTTCTCATTATTGCCTTCACTTTATATTAACATGGTGGTGGGACGTGGTTCTGCTCAGCCGAAGGAGGAGATGTGATGCAGCAGCTGAGGGACAGGTTGGCACACCTGTGCTGCACGTGCCAATCAATGTCCCTCTATTTAAGCATCAGCATTCTAACTCCAGGAGACACAACAGCTACAAAACTATGAGCAATCCTAAATAAACAACCATATAACCTTGTATATTGCTGTTGGCTTTGGTATCTAGTAATTGTCACAGTTAAATGTCTAGTTGTTTAATAAAAACAGATCTGAAATTTACACCTAAGTTTTATTCTCTCCATCATATAAGCTCCTGAAATGTTTTTTGTGTTTTTTTTCAGGCATCAGCTTGATCACCATGAAACACACTTGGATGATGCCTCCCTGGTGGCTACTTTGCCATTCAAGTAAAGCATTAGTAGTTGCCATAGAGATATTCACAGAGATGATTGGTGGTGCTCTTTGGATCGATACATCAATGCAGCCTCCACGCTGTCCACAGAGACCCATTCAAGCTCACGTATGAATGTCTTTGAAGGCAGCTCAACACCCTCAAGTAAGAGAGTTACAACTCTCAAAGTATGTTTTTGGCTTGTTTTTTTTAACTCTGTGTTGTCGTAATTAGAGTTCCTAACCTTAAACATCAACAGTAACAGCAGCACAACAACTGAAGGCAGACAAAGAAGACTGGAGATGAACCCTCAACTTCAAAATCAACTCATGCTCATTCTTACATCAGATCTAGACGTGTGCATCAGAAAAAGTTTAATCTCAGCAGAGGCGGTGATGAGCTCATGAATTATGAACACACCAAAGATTAGAGAAGCAGGAGGAGAGGCAGAGCTGCTCTGATTTCTGCCCTGTCAGATGAGGATGGACAGATCTGCATGAAGATCTGCATTGACTGGAGCTGGAAAATTGACAGTCTTGGAGGTGATTAAATCTGTTCCTGGAATGTTTCATTCAGCCTTGGTGGTCGTGTTCAGTCTCTGTACAAAGGTCTGCACAGTTCTTAGTTAGTAGCTTTATTATTAGTAGGTTTAGCATTCTTATTCTTAAACACTATTAGCAGCAGTGATGGAGGCTGCACGAATGCAACGAGGGTCGATGCTGCCGACAAATGTATATGCTCAGTCCACTGCATATGTACAGATTATGTACACAAAACATCCCGTCCAATTGTTAGTGTAATCTGTTTACACAACAGAGAGATAATATCTCAGGCTGGTTTGAATAATGACCTTTTTTTCCACCTTGTTCACCGTTTGGCTACACCGAAACTCTGATCTGTCGGCTCTGTGTAGTAAAGTAAAACAACAATAATGATAAACAACAAATAGATGAATAAATCTAAAAATGTTATTAGTTGACCGTGTTGAGCCAGATCAAAAATACAGCTGCAAATCTCCACTACAACAACTCAATCAGCAAAAACCTACTAGATCTGAATTACTTTCAGTCACAGCTGCAGATAACAGGTAGTCTGATAGATCAGAGCCACATCTGGACAGATGTAAATCTGAAAAACGAGCCATAGAACCTCCTCATTCAGGAGGCGGAACCAGCTGTTGCTTCTCAAACTGCCTCTGCACACAGTTGGTTAGAGCTACAACTAATCAGAGCAACAAACAAGGTGATGCATTCAGAGCAACAAAAGTTAAAGGGAGAGTGTTGTGAAGAAGAGAGACTTTATAGTCAGTTTACCAGATGTCTCTTGTGATGGACAAGAGAGTCCAAGTCCTTAATTAACTGTTGATGACAACAGTTTGAACAACACATTCAACACGTTGATACTCTTTAAAAAAAAAAAAAGAAAAGAAAAACAGCTAATCAACATATTCACTTTTATCGTAATCTTCAGAGTTTTAACATTGAAGGATGTTTTACTCTTGATTTATCTCATTTCTTCTTAATTTTTTCTTTTATCTTGTTGGTTTGGGCCATTCTGTCTCAGATTGTTGTGAAGGTGTGTGGAAAGATAGCAGATCAGAACTTGAATAATCTTAAGCTGTTAAAAGACCTGAACTCTAAAGAATACTTTGTAATGATTTTATGTTGACAGATATAAGCCTCCTGAATGTAAAACAAACAGACAGAAAAATCATTTGTCCGTGTTGCCATTGGTAATGACTGGTTGTAGCACTAACCAGCTACGTGCAGACTACTACTACTTGAGGAGCAACAGTTGGTCCTCCTGGATGAGGAGGTCCCGTGACCTGTTTTCAGACCATACATCTGCCCAGATGTGGATCTGATTCATCAAATTACACCAAATTAAATTTAAGCTCCAATAATTCTTAATAATTGATTAATTGTTTCTTAAAAGAATTAACTAATTCTTAATAATTAATTAATTCTTTATTATTCTTCTAGGCCCTGCGATGGACTGGCGACCTGTCCAGGGTGTACCCCTGCCTTTCGCCTGAAGAGAGCTGGGATAGGCTCCAGCAGACCCCTGTGACCCTGCCCAGGAATTAACGGGTATAGATAATGGATGGATGGATGGTTGGGTGGATGGATGGATGTTTATTTTGACATGAGCGTATTCTCTCTCTTCTGGCTTTACTTATCTGAAGTCAGGCCAGGTGGTTTGCCACGATTAAAAGCCTTTAGAAAGCACCAGATTTGCTTGCTGCTCGAAACTAAAAATTAAATCAGCAGACATCACTGGTCCTGAAATAGACTCAGACATGACATTTTTTTGCATCTTATCCCAGAAAGAAAATGACAGTTTTGCCACAAATCTAGTTAAGAGCTTAGCTGCAGCTCAAACTAACATGATGGAGTTAAGAAGTCAGCTGATCAGATAACAGCCTTCATCATACATCATCGTTCCTCTGAGCACATGTGATACAATACAGATGAATCGGTTATTTGAGCTGTTTTGTGTCATCAGTAACATAATCATGCCTTAAATAAGACTCCTATAGGTAAAAAAAAAACAAAAAAAAACCTTAATGTGAAACAGCCATAAACAGAAGCACAGTTTGGACTTAGAGGACCAAACACTTTCTATTCCTGATTCATCGTCCTCTCTGAGAAGCCTTTTGTTCCTCTGCATTTCTGCCTAGAGGTGGTGTGACGTCTGCAGCTGGACAGCAGCTGGCCTCCACAGCGAACTAATCAGAGTTTCAGGTTCCTGTCCGCTGAGACCAGAACCCACGCAGAGAAGCCGCTAAACACAGTTTTGAAAGCACACTTCCCCCCTCCAGGCCTGGAGCCAGGTGAGCAAGTCTTACATGACGGCAATAAATTCAAGACGCATAACTTATATTCATATATGTATGTATGTGTATATTGTTCAGAGAATGAAAGCATGCTATCAAAGTTTTTTGAAGGGATTACTGAACTGACCCCTGCTTTGGTTCATGAGCAGATATCTGATAATTTAATGTCATTTTCACAACTGTTTAATACTGTTTTTTTGGTGCTCTTTGTTTAGTGATGCTTCAATGATGACCCGTAATTCTGTTTTTCAGCAAGCTCTCATGCTTCTACTTTTTCAGTATAATATTTATTTTTATTTTATATTTTTTTATCTTAACGTCAGAAAACATTAGCAGGAAACCTGACAAAATTACTGGTTAAAAAAGCAAAGAATAAACAGCTCTTTGACAGTAACCATGGTGATGATGTGGCCCAGGATGAAGTAGAGTTTGACCCTCCTGCTCTAGAACATCACATATTGTTGTTCAGATATGAAAAACGAATGCTCCATCGAGGCTTTGACTGTTCCACCTCTCTAGATGAGGACAGTCCTCATAAAAACACTCCAATGATGTGGCAGATATTGTTTCTGTATCAGCCGTCAAACATAAAGAATGAGAGTGGAAACGTTCACACACCTGAGTGCAATCACATCTCGGTCAGCTCATGACAGAGCACCTTGTCTCCTCTCCACCACCAGCGAATCACCAGCGCTCATATTCAGCTAATCCACTGCCCTGACAGTAATGGGAGGCAGCACTAAGCATGTTTGGATGCCATCCAACATGTATTTTACACACACACACACACACTTCTTTTCAACCACAAAAGCCTCCCATCCTCTAATCTCATCTCACAGAGGGTGTGGCCACAAACTTATATCATCTCCAACATGGAGAGGAACTACTGATGCTGACAGCTGACAGGGTACACCCCCTCCTAATCCCCCTCCACCCACCCCCCTCATTTCTGCACAGCAAAGCAGAGGCAGATGTCGGCTGTGTCTTCCCGTTTCCACTCGTCCACCTCTGATTCTGTCTATCTCTACTTCCTGGAGTCTGTAGAGTCTGGAGTGCCTCCCTCCATCCCTCCCTACATCTCTCTGCATCACTCTGCAGTGATACGGCGCTCTGCTCTCCCCACACACACAGCGTGCCATCAGCTGGCAGATGGGAGAAGAAAGCGACCCCCGCCCCCCCAGCTGACACTTTGTGTTCACACTGAAAACAAACAAATGTGGACTGAGACGAGCAACAGTCGATGTCTTACCTTTCTTCCTCTCTGGATCCTGTCGGTGCTCGTGTCCCCCTCTGACTACAGCCACACCACTTCTCTCGCTCTGATTCCTGGTCCTCCTTACCTCTTCCTCCTCCTCTTCCTCCTCCTCCGGCTGCTGCTCTCACAGACCTGCTGCTGCTCAGTGGCTGCCTCTCTTAGCCCCTCCCTCCCCTCCCTCCTCTGTTTTCATGTCTGATGCTCTTTCTGCTCACAACGGTGAAAAACACCGAGCTGAGACTTTACACCTTCCTCAAACGTGATGCTTCAGCCTCAGATGACGTCCACGTCAATGTGTTTTCATTTTAAAACATAAAACTCCTTAGGGCTATGGGTGGTTCTCCACATTAATCCAGTTTGGAAATGCATCTTCTCTTGTCTAATGTGAATGTACAGATTCGCACACAAGAATCCGTAGAAACACTGATACACTTCATGATTTGCTCTTCTGGGACACCATGTATCCTTCCCCTGATTGGCTGAGCCTAAACCACTTGACTAACACCTATACCACAGTGACACACCTAAACGGCAGCATAAACGAGAGTGCGGAGCTGTTACTAGACATCTGGGGTGTCAAAATTTGTTTCGTCGTTACCATGGTAACCATCAAAGGGCCATTTATTTTTCTTATTAGTTCCACTATGATGGTGACAACAACCAACATGGCCGATCTGCAGTCCGACCCTCCAGCCACCACATGTTTATATTACATTTAGCCTATATAAAGTCAAGAGATGCTGATGTTGTCAATAGTTGCTATGGGCCTAAATAAATTTGAACTGAATAGTTTCTGGACAATATAATGAAAAGATACCTGGAGTCTTGGAACGTGAAATTCTTGTAGTTGTTTTTTTTTTTTTGTTTTTTTTTCTCCTGGTGACTAAGGTTAGCTTTCTAAGCTCTTTGGTTTCAAAGCGCAACCTTACCAAGCTAGGGCTTAGTAAGGTTGATAGATTTCATAAAGCTGGAATTGCACATTAGTTGGTAAAATCACAATGTTTGCAAAATTGTGACTTTTGTGTCCGGCTTTCACAAGAGTAGGCTAGTGGTCTTCATCAGTGCCAGTTCATCAAAGCACATTTGCATAAAAAAAACAATACTGACAACAACAATATCATCTAATCTAAGTTGATGATGCAAACAATTGATTAATTGATTTTAATAATTTTGAAAAAACTACTTAATTTAGCCTGAGTAAGACTTAATCTGGTTCAATAATAAAACAACATAGTATATGTTCAAAGAAGCACCTTCTCTTGTTATTTTCCAGTATGAAGTTGAATGGTATTCACTGAATACATTTAGAGACATTACGACTAGAATTTAATTCACCTTCTCCAACAAGGTTAGGCCAGTGCATCTTAACAACATCTCATTGACCTCATTTCATCTTTCAGCATCCATAGAGTATTGTGATGTTAAAAATAATAATAACAATACAACTACTAATAATAAAGGGGAACAAAAAAAGCAATAATAATGTAATAATAATAATAATAATAATAAAAGCAACAATAGGCACATGTATTGTCTTTACAGCGCTGGTGACGACCAAAGCAGAGCTGAGAGGAAAAAAACAATCTGGAAAGTAGCATCAGATCTAATGACTGTATAAGAACATCTATTCACATAATAAATAATAAAACTGGCCCCAAACTTTCTGCTACCTGCCTGTCACATTTCAAGCTGCTGAATCATTGTTGAACGAGGGCCAGTGGTTTACAGATATGCGTCCTGCATCGTTTGCTATCTATGTTTAACGAAAGCTTCCCAAAATTTGACTGATGTGTTTTATTCTGCATGCCGATGAGCAAAGATCTCAACACACACGTTCAAGGAAAACAGAAATTCAGCTCCAAACCAATAATAACTCATTTATGTGTCTGTGAAACATGTTAGCTGCTTGTAACCAATTTTACCATTTGATGCTTGTTTTGCAGTGAATGCTGAATTAAAAGGATTTTAAACAGATTTGTACACCCCTGTTGTGGTCTGTGTTTGGATGTAGGCTTTATGATATAACTCATTTCAGACGTGGTCACCACCGTGAGAGTAAGCTCCATCTCTCTTTTACGCTCCTTGACTCCTCTCCCACATGTTGTGACGGCTAATTGGATCCGATTGGCTGTTCCTGACAGAGCGCTCCCATCCCCCCTCCTACTGTCTCTGAGGACTGAAGTGTTGTAGCAGCCCACATCCAGCTCCTGAGCGTCTGCCCCCACTTTGTTTGCCTGGATGTAGCTCACACAGACAGCGTCTTAACGATGCTATCACCCCCCCCAATACACCTTCATTCACATGCTAATTGCATGTGTATCCAGTCTGTTTTTGTAACACCATTCTTTTCAAATCCAGACCTCCTCAACCTCAGGACACAACAATATGAACAACACAATAAAAGAGGATTCCGTAGCGACCCACATATAAATAGTTATGTTTGAGTCAAAATAAGAATATTAACATGTTTACAATATTGAGGAAAATACCTGACTTTGTGTGAGCTTTAGATGTGATCTATGGCATCTATTCAGAGCCTTAAGTATTACGAATCAAAACCCAAAATCTGAGAGTCAAAATCCAGAATGCAGTAACCAAGAAATAAAACAGTGTAACTGAGAGTTCAATCATCTTTCTCAGTTACACTTTTCTTTTCTTCTATCAGTTCTAAAACCATCTCTTTTCAAATCATCTTTCTCAGTTGCACTTTTTCTTTCTGCCATTGCAATTCAGAAACGAGTGTCAAATCAGTGCCACATCAATCAACAGCAGAGGAGGCGGGACAGAGCTGCGATCTAGTAGCACACCGGCTGCTGAATAACTTGATAACCTTAGTCTAGTGCATCATCTCTTTCAGCTGTTATTCTCTTATTGTATTCATATTCCTGCGATGGACTGGCGACCTGTCCAGGGTGTACCCCTGCCTTTCGCCCAATGTGAGCTGGGATAGGCTCCAGCAGACCCCCGTGACCCTGCACAGGACATAGCGGGTATAGATAATGGATGGATGGATATTCATATTCTGAAGTGTCCCCATCAAGAGTCGTGATTAAAACTTTTGTAGTCAGATTCATTTATCCTTCTCAAACTACAGCTGGGAGGGACTGTCTGCTGAGGATTGGTCCAATTATGAGTGCTTTTGTACGAGGAAGGACTCACGGCAGCCCCCTCTGCTGGTTGAGAAAAGTAACGATACATGCCATCACGCCAGTCCCAAAAAGTCCCCAATAACACCAGACAAAGTTGCTAGATTTGACATTGCCATATGCGTGGGGGCCATGCTCTGGGTTTCGCAAGCACCTAGAGATGACTTATTGTAAATATGCACTATAAAAATAATTTGAATTGAATTGAAAATTGATATTTAAAAAAAGAGTTGTTAGAAGGATCTGAATGCTCGCTAAATATAGCTATAAAGTCGCTAAGTTGACAACTCTGCATTTATCAACAGAAGTTTAGTGCTCTGATGTCGACATACAAAGTGCTGAGTTATTCAGCAGCCAATGAGCTACTAGATCTCAGCTATGTCCCGCCTCTTCTGCTGTTGATTGACATGGTGCTCATTTGACACTCATTTCAGAATTGCAACCAGAAAAAGAAAAGGAGCAACTGAGAAAGACAGTTTGAAAACAGAGATGGTTTAGAACTGATGGAATAAAAGAAAAGTGGAACAGTGAAAGATGATTGAACTCTCAGTTACAGAGAGAGATCCTGCTGTATCTCAACAGTAGCAATAACAGGTTTTCCGGATGCAAAGAGGGGAACGACTAGCAACAAGGAAAACAGCAAAACCTGTTGGTGTAAAGTTAGTTAACTGACCAGAGAGGGATGTTTCAACATCTTAGAACTATTCAATTAGCCACTTTGTGTGGAGCTTGTGTGAAATGTGACAAAGACGTAATTTATGATCTATTTCTTTCACCCAATTTCTTAAATAGCTGAAACAGAAACAACCTCAGTGGTGAGGTTAGTTGTGGTAATACATAGAGCTAAAATTCGCCACTCGTTGATCCTTTTTAGACCATATTTACCTACATAAGCCCTACATTACCTGGAAAATTGTATTTCTGCATGAATGAAGTTTTAGGTTGGAGCCAGGAGGGGTGGAGCTGGACAGTGACGGTCCAGGTCCTCATCATTCCCTTGTTTTGACAATGTTTAGGTCAGTGTTCTTCAGCCCTGGTATAGTCAGGCACACTGTTCTGCATGTTTTAGATGTTTCCCTGCTCAGTCACATTTGATTGGATGGCCATCAGCTTGTCTTGAAGGTCTGCACAAGTCTGTCAAAGACCCACTAATTACAGCAAGGTGTGTTTGAGCAGAGAAACATCTATGGCATGCAGCCCCGAGGATCAGGCTTGAAGAACACTTGTTTAGGTAGTAAAAGAAAAAGGTTCTTGAGACTTGGGTTCTCTCAAGTTTGGATATCTAACATCTCCTGATAAATATAACTTAAGCCAGTCAAGTGTGGTTTATTTAATCTGAATACAGAGTATTTGTAACTTTCACCAGTTCTGTCTCCGTACTGTACTTTTTTCTGAACATCAGAGCATCTGAAACTTGGTTTAACTAAATACACATCTCTGGACCTAATATCTAAATAGAACACGCTAATACTATTGTACATGTAACTGATGCAGCTGTTCTGGGGTCCAAACTAAAAGTATGCAGATGCAACAGGTCAGCTGAGCATAAGGAACACCAAAACACCGAACATCCCCTTTTAATTAATTTAAAAAAAAAAAAAAAAAAAAGGTCATTCTGGGACCAAATTCATTCCACAACATCTGCTCACTTCCTTCTCAGATGAGCGGCAAAAAATAAATAAATAAAAGACCTGATGTTGACTCCAGGAGGGTGGAGCTGGAAGTCCAAACTGTGTGCCGTCCCCATAAATAGGCCATAAACTGGGTCTGTGCATTTCAGGACTTCTCCAGAGGGGCCAAAAGAAGAGAGGAGCCATAAGATAACAGGACATATGCAGGAGAAGTTTAATTTTTCTGAGCTGCAAACAGACCAAGAAGCCTGAAATTCACTTACTATTAGAACTGCAGCCAGACATCAGCCTGTAATGAAATACATTTGTCTCATTAACGTTATCAGTCCCTCTGGCATCTCCCTGTTCTTTCCCAAAGCAGATTAACTAAACAAAGTCCTCTCATCCCCCCACCCGCCCTCCTGAAGCATCCACGTTTGTCAAATTGGGCAGTCCTAAATTGAGCTAAAAAAAAAAACAAACAAACAAAAAAAAACTCTGAAGCTGGAAACCACAATAAATAATCTCTCTGCATAGATTGATTTATAATCTCTGCATCACTGTTATTAAACAATAAGCATAAAATTAGATTTTGCAGAAAATATCCAAATCTTGTTAAGCACTTTTTTGCTGCAGAAGACTAAACAAACTGAAATAACAGCTGTTTAGAAGATACACGGTGCACTCAAGATGCCCTTTAGAGAGGCTGCATGTGAACAGAAAGTTCTGAGCATGACAGTAATGTGATTTTCATGTTTGATGTTTAAGCATCCTCTCTAGAGTCTCTGCTTCTCGTCATCGAACTGCTCTCAAGTTGAAGTTTGTCTATACCCTATAATCTTTGTTCATAGTGCACAGACTGTATATTCACCAGCCGGGATGAACATTCTTCAAGCTAAATGCTAGAAATTTTTGTTTTTGCAGAATCCACTGCTTACACAGGCCATACTGATCACTGATTGAATTTTTTTTTTTTTTTTCTAAATGATTTTTCTCTATTACTTACTAGCAATTTGCTTCCATGGGCATTTACACACAACAATGATGTTATCTTGAACTGGGGCATTCTAACACGGTGTTGTGTGCCGTGATTTATCGCCCTCCTAAATATAACAGACTTTTTAACTGAATTCTCCTTGTTTCTGGCTGATACTATGCCTAAATATGACCGGGTTCTTATTGTTGGTGATTTTAACATGCATGTGTGCTGCCCCAATCCACTGGCACAAGATTTTCTAAATATTATTGATTCTTGTAATCTGGTGCAGTCTGTTCTTAGCCCTACACATGAACATGGTCACACACTTGATCTTGTTATATCTTATGGTTTGTCTGTTTTTAACGTTAAGATCTGTGATGCTCTTTTCTCAGATCACATGCCTGTACTGTTTGAGGCTGCTGTCTGCTAACACCCAGTTAAACCTCACGTTTCTGCTCGAAGGTATAGGAGGATTATTAACTCCTCCA
>JBAMYA010028482.1:0-16163 GCA_037176975.1 Arrhamphus sclerolepis | reverse complement strand
AATTCTAACCAAGCAAGTTTTTTCTGAATCCATTGGCAGCTTTTTTACTTTTGCTTAATATAAGACAATTTGATGAGATTTAGGAATAACATATTCTCATATTTCTAAATTCCATAAAATTGTCTTACATGAAGCAAATATAAATAAATAAATCTGCCAATGGGGTGAGAAAAATTTGCTTGGCTAGATTTGTTTAAATGAGATAGATGTTTTTAAAATAAGACCATTTCTTTGGAAACAAGGCTTTTCAGCTTCCTGAGAAATCAGTTTTTGCAGTGAACACCTCCATACACGTCCTGCATGTCAACATGTTTGCGACAAAAATGCACATTATATTTTCTGTTGACATTTCTGTTCCTTTTCCTCTGAAACCACTGCTATAGCTGCACAAAGCAATGTGGTGCTGCTTCATCACAACTTTCAGGTCTTTTTCAAAAGTCATCTTCTCCATTTCTGAGAACAGATTGAAATTCTACTTAGTGATGCTGTGACCACTTGATGGACTATTGTTTGATTCTTTCATTTGAGATCTTCATGTGCTGTTTCTCTCCTCTGATTGGCTCAGAGGCTCAAGCCTGATGTCCAAACGCAGACATATGTACATTTTGAACTTCTCCAGAAGCTTCAACTCTGTTGAACTTGTTCTCTGCTGCAACACGTAAAATTAGACAAAGACAATTCTCGGGTTAAGCTCTTATACTTAAATTCACCCCTCTCCTCTGGTGACATTTTGTGGATTTCTACTGCAGGGGTGTTAACCTGCACAGTGGTCTATATTTAATATGCATGAATGAATGATGGTTGCAAGCTTACATTGCCCTCTAGGGAATTGTAGATTAAATCTATCCATCTTAAGTTCGCTCCCTTACTTGCTTAGTCCTCCAGATTCACATCTAATGATCATGTATGCGTAGACATATACAAAACTTTTACTTTTACTTTATAGGAACATTGCATTTAAGCAATCTTTTTTTTTAAAAAAAACAAATGTGTTTAAGAAGAATAAGAAAAACTATAGATTTTACTATTGCTGTTCTCCAATACTGTATTTAATTACAGTTACAATCTCCAATTGACACCCATAGTTATTACAGTTTGTGAAAACTAAGACTTAAACTGAAACTAACAGTGAAAAAATTGTTTGGCTAAGTGAAAAAATGAACAACTATTTTTTTTTTATGAAAAGAAAATTAATAACTAAAATGAACAGTGCAAAATTAACTGAAACAAAATAGAATTGTGGGTAAAATTAACTTAGTTTTGCAACATTTTCTGCACTGCATTCTGGCTACCAGTGCTTTTTGACCTTTAACACTAAATTTCCTAATAACTTGAAGGAAAGAATAAAGGATTTTGGTACTGCATGGCTAATAGGTAACATTCTTTCATTTTTGATTTTTTTTGTCGATATCTGTAAGTCAACACCTCAAGAACTAAAATTAAGATTAAAACAAAATTCTAAACCGTTTTCAATACTAAAAGTCAAACTAAAACTACAGATGTGCTTGTTAAACCAACTCGAAGTAAATTGAAAGACTCGATTAAAAATAAAAATTATTAGGTAATTAAAAACTATTATAACCCTGTTGACACCTGCTTGAAATAGCATCTTTGTTTTATTTATTTATTTATTTTATTTTTACATCACTACTAGGCCTTTTCCAGCTATTTTTTTGACACATATGGATAAATAATAACAAATCAAATGATGTTCATAAGGAAAAAAAAAGAAATATAAGATATGTTGCAGTTCCTCTGTCACATTGGGGTTGTTTGTACTTTCTTGAGATTTATTACTTTGTTGTTCTTCTTTCTTCTTAAAACTTTTTTTGTTTGTTTGTTTGTTTTTTGGTAAAACAAAAAAAAACAGCAACAAGCTGGTTTGCATGCGGTTCTGCTCTTTCTACTGGTAATTCTGGCACTTTTGAACATTTGTTATAACAACAGAGTTAAGCAAGTTAAGCTTTTCAAAAACCAGCTAATAATCAGTAAAACATGTCAAATGCAAACGAGGTGAGGAGGAGAGATCAAGCATGTTAAGTCTGAGAAAAAAGGAGAGCAAAAGGAAAGAGGTGTTGACCATTTTTCTCCTTAATCTTCATGGAGTGTAAGATCCCTGGGAGGTGGGATTCTAGTTATAAGAGACAGGGAGGGTATCATGTTAAAAAAATAAATAAATAAATAAAAACATAATACCCTGGCTGCAGGAGCATTTTCTGGATTCCAGCAGTTCTCTACATGGATTGATGACAGTGGTGGACAAAAGACTTCAGACAGACTGATAGAGGTGTGGTAGGACTGCTGCAGTGCTTGTTAACAACAGATGGTGAAATCCTGGGGCCAATGTCAGAGAGGGGGCTTTTAAAAATTCTCATTGTCAATGAACACTGGAAAAAGAATTTGAGTCTTTGGTTTCAGTTTAGGGGTTTATAGTTTCTTCTGTCAACTCTGAGTATGTTGTCTTGGAGTTACTGCGATGATACGTCATCATCAGTGGAGCTCTGTTACCGTTGTGAAGTCAATGGAACAAATCTTATTTCTTTGTTGAATTAATTTTTTTTTTTTTTCCTTTTCTGT
The DNA here is from genome assembly GCA_037176975.1 of Arrhamphus sclerolepis. Classification (NCBI taxonomy): domain Eukaryota; kingdom Metazoa; phylum Chordata; class Actinopteri; order Beloniformes; family Hemiramphidae; genus Arrhamphus; species Arrhamphus sclerolepis. Next base: position 13,586 of record JBAMYA010028482.1, on the reverse strand, counting down.
AATCATGTGGCTTTCTGCAGAAATGCAATACGGCTGCAGCTGTGAAAGAAAGAGGTGGGAGAAATTGGAGAGCGAGTGAATGTAAACCTGTTTCCAATAAAGAGAAGAAAAGAAAAGGATGCAGTTGAAGGGCCACTGGAATGTGATAGGCTCCATTGTACTCATCTTAAAAATATTTTGCCCAAGTAAAGGAAAAATAATTCAAAGAACTTTGATAGAAATGTGGATGCAGTCAATACATCCAATCACTTTGGGAAATCATGCGAGAAAATTTCATTTACTCATAAAAGTGGAAGCAGGATGCTATTAAAACATTAGTTTCTATCATTACTGCTATTAACTTCTAAATCATGTAGGCTACCCAAAATCCAATGAAATTATTCTTTGATGACACTCATGTTCTTGGCTATTGATCCTAATTTATAATAGGGTTATAAAAAAATAATTTAAAAAAAGGTTAGAAACTGTATTGAGCCTTACCACTTTTCTCACAGTTATGCATGTCTTTCTTTTTCTATATATATGTTTTCAACACAAGTCTGGCTTATCATCACTCAGATGTCTCATGAGAATGTCTGATGAAACTGAACTTATTTGAGGTTTCTGTACAGGAGGGGACAGAGAGAAACTCTGGGGAATTGGGTATGTGTGGAAGTAAACTTGCTCCCGACCAGGTTTAGTTTACAGCTTTGGGTTAAGTTAGCTCGCTCTGTGAAACAAAACATAACCTTCATTCTGAAACAGGCCCCAGATGGTGAAATTCTGGACACATGAATGTAAAACACAAGTCTCCATTAAGTTTTGTATTTTACCTGATTATCAAAATATTTGCTAATTTGGGTTTCCCCATTATAGGAGCATTTAAGAAGGAAGAGGTTGAGGGGAAAAGTGAAAACAGTTAGAAATATATATGCTCATAAGCTTTCCAGGTATTCCTGAATTTGAAGCTCAAATACCATGTATGCTATCATATGTTTGCATTAAAATCAGTAAAACATTACCAAGACAAAAATGTCAACGCATTAGGATTTTTTATTTATTTATTTTTTTATTAATAATGTGAGGCTACCTATTTGTCTAGGTTATACAGTGATAGACAACATTGCAAAGACAAAACTGGGTCCATTAATCGCATCTGGTTATTGCACCAATAAAAAGGGAGGATTTAGAGGTGAGACAAGAACCTCCCAAAGTTCACTCACTCTGTTTATCAGAGTCAGTGATTTAAATTTCTGTCCAGAGTCAATAAATTATTAAGAAGGACTGAGGCCAACTGCTATTTCTGAAATGGATCACGGCCCTAGATCCTACTGCAATCAAGGGAGGTGGCTTTTACTCACACAACTTCAAGAAATATGTTAATGAAAAAATTTGACTAAAAGATTTAAAGGTGATTTAACGAAAAAAAAAGTTTTCAACTTTTAACTTTTGCAATTTCTATGGAAAACGGTCAAACAATCCCTTATAATCAGGATTTGATTGTGTTTGTGTATTACGCACACATGCGCGGTGCTCTGTATGTGTGTTCTTCAGGTTAATCACAACCCCCATAATTATCATTCTCCTGTTAATGGATCTGACCTTTTAATCAACATTTTGTGCTGTTGCTATTCATGTGTTCATACGTGTGTATCCGTGTGAGTGTGTGTGCGTGTGTGTGTGTGTGTGTGTGCATGTGTGTCAGAGAGGGGGAGAGAGAGAATGAGACAGGAGAGGTAATTTGGCTTAACTATTGGGGTGATTGTTGTAATGCAGGCCATAAATCTTCTTCACTGACATGCGCACACACACACGTGTGCACACACACACACACGTTAAGAGAGAAGGCAGGCCATGTGAGTACATGAGGATTTACTCTTGCGCAGCACATCGTTTCCTGTTATCTCTGATAAGCAGGAAATCCTAATCAACCAATAAGAGCATAGAGGGCATCTTTCACTTTGTCCCTCCGTTTGATCACTCCCTCCGCCCTGCCCCCACCTTGCTTTTTGAAACAATAATCACATGAAAAATGCCAAAAACTCATGGTCAGTCTATTGTAGTCAATTCTGCTCAATTGCTCCCTTCTTTAATTACCTCTGCATGGATATTTTAACACTAAACACCACAGGATTGCCTGAGAAAGGTTGATTATTGCAGCTGGCTGATTAGAAATGAAGTCAGTTGAACCGAGTGAAAATGGATCATTCCTCATGACGTGGGTATTGCTTTCCAGCATCCAACTAAGCAGCATGATAATCAAAACCTTCTTTTTTTTTCTTAATTAAAAAAAGGAAGATTTTCCTACCTTGTACAATATGAGAGTAGTCGTTTTATACATGGCTGATGTAACTGAATAAATACTTTCTGACTATAGACAGGGACAGGGTGTTGAAGTCCCTGAAGTACAGTTGAAGTCCCTGCCAGTTCCTGATTCCGCATCACAAGAATAAATTGTGAAATTGTGCTGCAATTCACATCATAAATTGAGCTGCCCAAGGTGTAATATATACCTTGGGCAGCGAGTATAAATACACAGACCTTCTTATGTTAAGATTTTGGTTCCATATTCCCATGTGGGTTCCTGAAAACTCCAGTTTCCTGCCTCAGTCATGGGAAGATGCCATGAATCTTCACAAAATGGTGATTCTAATTTGACTGTAGGTGTAAGTTGTCCCTCTCTCTCTCTGTGTTAGCCCTGTCCAGAGTGTAAGCATCTTTTCCTCTACAGCTGCATGGATTAATTAATCCATCTCATCATTTAGTTGTCCTTATACTTCTAACTTTAGTCACATATATAAAATTGATCTTACCTGGTCCTGAAGTTGGCTGGATGTGGGTGTCCATCATACAAAGAGAGGAAATCATATTCTTCTTCTATCGCAAATGACAAGAAGATGAGCTGAATTCTACTTCCTTCCTCTCCAACAATGACCCAGGTGCAGTTCGCCCCATTGGGGTAGCCATAGGGAAAGCCAGGTGATTCTATACTGCCATTTCTGCCTTTCATTGTGCCCCCACAAGTGTAGATGAAACCTGTGAATGAAAAGACACATTAAACTGATTTTAAATTTAGAATTACAAGCAAAACATGACATGACAGCAAACTCTAATCACGGTGAAAAGAACGGAGATAAAAATGCTACATTTAGGTATTGTATATTCTTTTGTGTTGGGTGACAAAATTTGGTAAAAAATACAAAATTATTCCAGGCTATCAAAAAGAAAGAAATCACATCTTGACTTTCCTTTTTTTCTTTTTTTGATTTTCAACCGTAAAAACCAAACATGCCATATCAGAACCAATGATTCATACAAACATGGAAAAGAGTGAAATTCAGCTTGTTTATTCAACCCAGACCAGCATGCCGTCTTGGTTATCCAACAGTAAACTAAATCACACACATGTGCACATCACAGTTACCTGGACTTTAATCTTTCCAAATGCAATACAGAGTTTCTACAACATTTTTGTTTTTTCAATAAAAATCAAAACAGAATGTCTGAACAAACAGAACCTGTCCATTAATTATTTTTTTTCAGTTGTAACAGCACTAAAATGTAAAAAATATATAAGTAAAAATAAATGTTGAATGAGCAACCCACAACTCAGCATGGGCAACACTAAGTAGGTCAGCAGCTAGTTTTGATATCTCAGTCTTTGATGCTGATATACGATTGCATATTAATGGAACACATTTGCAGTAGCTGCAACCAGTGAACAAGTGTTTGTCTGAAATTCTTACAGTTCAGCTTCATATATGCAGAGTTTCTGGTTTTGCCAGCAACAGAAACTTTTTATTGCACTTCTTTACAGTGACAGCATGGGGCAGGATATGTTTTAGAAGAGTCATTCTCAAACTGTGGTACATGTACCACCACCAGTACTCGAGCTCCCCCTAGTGGTACGTGGGGGGAATCTGGAAAATGCTTTTCTTTTTTTTGAAACATAAATAAATTTTTTAAAAATGTAAGCTAGCGGGACATTAAAAATCTAAACAGCATACATGAAATATAAAATGTTAAAATTATTTTAAAAATAAGTTTGTTTTTATTTTATTTCACCATTAGCCTACTTCAAAAGTGAGTCAAGCCTTCATAAACTTGCCTATGTCAGCCGTGATTGACCTCACTAGTAGAATTGTAACCCATGGAATATAAAACCCAGGTGAAGTTTAAAAATGGTTCAATTACACTGGAACATTTGAACCAAACCGAAACTAACCGATAACTCCAGTTGAAGAACAGCAAATTTCCAGCAGCTCTGTTGAAAGTGAAGTGGAGGAGGACAGTGAGCAAAGAACAAGAACCAGCAGATACTCAGGAGGCCGGAGGAACCACAGTACCTACAAGTACCAAACCCCAGCCATCCAAGTGCCAGACTTCACATAGCAAAAGCCAGTAAAACAGACATTTTTGGGGGCAGGCTCTTGAGCCAAAAAAAAAAAGGGCAACCACCCCCAAAATCATTTGTTAAAAAAAAAAAAAACAACAACAAACAAAAAAAAACAGTAGGATAGTATATATTTATTTTGTTAACAGACAGAGGCTGAAGCTGGCCAAATCTGTAGCGAGGACTTCAAAGAAGTAGACCAGTGAGGCTGCCTGGGATGTGTTCAGGGGTGCCTCAGACAATCTGGATGAGTTTATGGATGCTGTGACCTCATACATCCTCTTCTGTGAGGACAGCATTGTTCCAACATGCACCAGGCTGTGTTATAACAACGGCAAGCCCTGGTTCACAGGTAAACTCTGGCTGCAGAAAGAGGCAGCTTTCAGGAGTGGTTACAGGGACAGCTACAAGGAGGTGAAATACAGGTTTAACAGGGAGGTGAGAAGTGCTAAATTACTGTATTCTGGGAGACTCCAGCAGCAGTTTTCCCCCAACAACTCTGCCTCCATGTAGAGGGAGCTTAGGCAGCTCACCAACTACAATCCTACAACCATCCACGCTGCTGACGACCAGTGACTGGTCAACAGCCTCAATGACTTCTATTGTAGCTTTGATGGCTTCTGTATTCAGGAGCGTGTGAAACACTGTGTGGATGAGCTGACTCCCATCTTCACAGACATCTTCAACACCTCCCTGGAGTCAAGCCACGTGCCACCCTGCTTCAGATCCTCTGCGTTCAACACAGTCCTTCCAGCTCTGCTCCGAGACAAGCTCTCTCAGCTCAACGTGCTCAACTCCATCTGCAGGTGGATCACCACGCAAAGCTGGGGAAGAATGTCTCAGACATCTGGACCATCTGCACCGGCACCCCTCAGGGCTGTGTACTTTCCCCTCTGCTCTTCTCTCTGCACACTAACTGCTCCAGCCATCAGCCTGTGAAACTACAAGTTTGCAGACGACACCACAATGATTGGGTTCATCTCGGACTGAGATGAGTCTGCCTACAGGAGGGAGGTGGATTGGCTGGTGTCCTGGTGCAGCAGCAACAACCTGGAGCTCCACGCCCAGAAGACAGTAGAGATGATCATAGACTTCAGGAGAGTCGCAGCCCCAGACTCCCCCATCTTCTGCTTCCTGGGCAGCACCATCACCCAGGACCTCAAGTGGGAGCCGACCATCAGCTCCCTCATCAAATAAGGCCCGCCAGAGGATGTTCTTCCTGTGGCAGTTGAGAAAACTCAAGATGCCGACTAAGATGATGGTGCAGTTATACACAGCCATCACCTCCTCCATCACCATGTGGTACGCTGGGGCGACCACCAGGGACAGACAGAGACTGCAGCACATTGTGAGCACTGCTGAGAGGGTGATCGGCTGGAACGTCCCATCTCTGCAGGACCTGTACGTCTCAAACACTGGCGTCAGAAGTATTTGAAAAGTGGGGGGGGACACTGGTGAGGGATCTGAGGGTCCTGCAAGACACCAACAATGACTTTTGGGTGTATTTTACCTTAATTATTTTATTCTTTTCTAATTTAACATTAGTTGTAAGACAACATGCCTTTATGTCAAGCCTCGTTATTGGCTTTATAAAATGGTATAACTCTGGAAAACAAATAAATGAAAATGTTGATGTGATTGTTGAATTTGAATGAAACAGACAATTTATCTGCAAACACTGACCAGCCAGGTAACTTTGCTAACCTTCACATTAAAAAAGAATAAACTGCTTTACTTCATGATCTTTTTCAAGTATCTTACGTTCATTGTGTCTGGAGAGGGAGCATATATTGCAAAATATTATTCATCATTCAACTAATAAAATTATTTTAAAAATGCCTTGGAATGTATACTACTGAAACTTAAAAGTAATTAGTCTAAAGCTTCCTACTAATTTCTTGTTATTTAGTTTAATGTAACATCAATTTGACTTGACATCTGCTCTATTCACACTGGACTGGTATTATCCTGGATACCTGGATGATGTCTGTGATTTGTAAAGTAAAAATACAGTTTTAGCAAAAGATTGATATTGTGAGATATTAATTGAGCTGAGGTTACCTTTTCCAGTATTGACGGTTAACTTCACATGTAAACATCCAGAGACAGTTGATGAAGTGGTGGTTATAATCTGAACTATTCTTGTTTATACTTGCAAACTGGTGGATGGTTGCAGGTAACTAGGAAAATCCATTATTGACTTTCAATGGTGCTAATATTCTTTTATCAATCAAGTCATTTGATTCTTTGGTGAAGCACTAAATCAGTGCTGGGTGATTTGATTTTACACTATAGTATGCATAGTATAGTATGATTTTACACTATTGTTAAACATGTTTGGTTGACTGTGTGAGATACATTGAAAGCTACAAGCCTAAAGCCGGCGTGTGATTGGATGAGGAAGTAAAGGAGGCGGGACAAGTATTTTTTTTGTGTGTGTGAGTAATGCGGTGCTTAAAGGTGATCACTGACGGAGCTGCGGCTTTTGTCTGGAGTGTCTGGGAGTTTTTGCAGCCAACAGTAACTTTTTCTGTTTCCTAATTAAAGGACAGTTTGCTGAGTACCTCCTCCTTCGTCCGTTTATTACATCCAGCTGGACTTTACAATATGTTTAGATGGAAAAAGTGGGGGCTTTCCAAATGGACGATTTTGAAAAGTGGAGAGGACATGTCCCTCCCATGATGAATGGTTGCGACGCCCATGGTTAGTGGACTGTTGGTGTGACATCTTTAATCCAGGAATGTCAGTTCAAGTAACGCATGTTAAAAATAACAGCTTCAACATCATTTGAGGGAATATTTGATTACTTTTAGGAATAGTTGTCTAGTTTTTCCATCTGAACTAACTTTGGACTCCCGTCCCCATCATCTCTTGCAACAAATGTGTTTGGCCTTACGGCAGCACGTCACACATCGACAGTGACTGAACTAGCATGCAGCGCTGCAGTGGACCTCCTGGCAGAGGCGATGAAGAGCTGTGACAGTGACAAGTACCAAAGAGTGAGGAGCTTATGCCTACATATGTTATGTTATGGCAGTATGATTTAATTACTTGTATCAAAAATATGCACTTGTGTGTATGTACGGGAGGCAGGGAGTGCTGCATGTCAGGTTGGGGTGTAAAGGGGGGTACAAGCAGAAAGAACATTGACCAAAGCTGTCGATGGCTGGATAGATGGACAAAGATCCTGGAAAGTTCAGCTGGAGGTGATATGAAAGGTGTGTGAAAGTTTAGCGTAAACATCAATTAAAAATGAATGTAAAAAGTGTCCTCTGGATGCCTAGGAAGAAGCAGAGACTGAAGTATGAGTGACGCATGAGTGAACAGAGAAGGCCTTCAGGTGGGACATGACGGGCATCTTTGTTTCTTGTGTACTGCACTATGTGATACAGTAAAATAAAAAAGAGAACAGAGTTTGTGAGTCAGTCTTGTCCTGTGCTGACTCATGCATTGTTAATGTCTGTTTTTCCATCTCTGGATTAATAAATGCAGTTTTGCTGGTCCAGATCTGCTCTCTGAGTGGGTTTGATCCATTATCAGCATGTTCCGCTTATTTATGACTAAAGTTTTACAAGTATTTTTCACAAGGGTTTTTGAGACTGAATCTAAAAACAGTGCCCAAGAAGATTTTTTATTTTTTATTTTTTTTTCGCTCTTCAGCAACTAAGAGACTTAAGAAAATAACAACAGAGGGGAAAACGAGAGAGCTGAATGAACAACGGACTGAGAAATAGCAACTTCTGGGCAGAGTTGCAAAAAGCAACTTACCCAACATGCTTAAAGGAGAAAAAAAAGCACACTGAAAATAGAAAAGTTCCTTGGTGACACTTTTAAATTCCTGTGAGAGTTTTACACACTTAACAGTAACTGATTCAATATTATGTGTAATGCTGTAATATTCTAATTCTACATATAATAAAAAATACAGGAATTACATTTGAAATTCATGTTTTTCAGATTTGGGTGCAGATTTGTGGATCTATTAAGACCTCGAGCTCTCAGCCATGGCTGTTTTCGTCCTCAGAGCATCAAGAGTTTGCTCACAGCATTTACCAAACTGACATAACATAAATACCATGAATTTTGTATTAGCAATACTGAAACAATCAAAAATTGATGGGCACTGTAAGAGTTGAATTCTCCTTGAATTATCCAGGAGATGCCTCAAATAAATCATTAAAGCTGTGAAATAGTTTTTCTATTGGTAGTCCTTCTGGGGAGAACGTTTTTCTGCATCTTCATTAGCAGAAAGGTGAATGTTCACCGTCTGTCTTCTTTCTTCCATTTAACGTCAAATGTTCATGTTTATTCCAGAAAGCATTCACAGTTCAACCATAAAGTGACGGTGCCTGTGCTTGGTGACTCTCCCAACAAGGAAATGCATCCTGCGAGCTGATTCGAGCCAACGTTAGCTCCGTTAGTTCTCAGGTGTGTGCACGATAATTTGCCCCCCACTTAGCTGGCACATCTGAGAACCAATTGATTGGGTAATGGAACTTGGGAACCCTTTCATGTTTTGACATGTGTTCCTGGACAGATGACGGTGATGGGATGTTTGAAGAAGAAAGCTGCCACCGTAATCAGGATGCCCTGTCAGCTTCAAATGGATTAGCGCATGATTTGCGTGCCGGCGCTTCAGAGTTCAATTGCCGGAGGGAGCAGGAGGGATGAAGGGGGTGTGTGCTGGAAGACAGAGAAAGGAAAATGCATTTCAGAGAGGATTGCATTTGGTGGATTTGAAAACCGGATGAATCCTTTTCTCATTAGCAAGACGGATAGCTGTTTGAAGTTGTAGCGTTTGGCAGCAAACACGACAAAAAGGCTCTGTAATGAAATTTAGATGCTTGTTTCATGATGAGTCTTGAGCAATGATGGAAGCATACGAGAACTGACGGCTAACAAAACTTCTGTGGCTGAACATTTGGAGGGAAAACGTATTTCAGATGGGTCTGTGCTCGGGCTCGCAGCTCTGTAGGGCCTTCGCTGTGTGACACGCGCTATCGCTGGAGCTGTAAATTATACACAGTGTGAAATCTCAACATTGCAGTACTGTGCCATCTGCTTCTCCTGACGTGTTTGGAATGCAGCGCTGTCTTTCACATGCTACATTAACACAGAGGTGTGAGCATCTTTTCACATGCTTATTTTTCAGAATCTGAATAGATTTACCCTTTTATGTTCACTCTAAAGGCCCTTTAACATCAATGAACCCTCAATGAACCCTCTGAATCAAAGCTGTTTTTTCCTTCTTTCTCAACCACTTCATTTCCTTGTGTAAAAATGATTATATACTAAACACTGTAATTGAAATTTAAGCTCCATATATCATTTTGTAAGGCTAATCTGAATATGTTAACTTGACTGATTTGCTGCACACTAACCCATCTTCTTTCTTGACCCGAATCAAACCCTGATCATCACTGTATTGTCCAACTAAACTCTCATAATTTTACTTTCTGGTTGGTCATTTTCCAAAAAGAGGAGCTCTCCCTGGCAGCAGGCTCATACAGTAAATCTCAAGCAGCGTTTTATGCACATTGAGGGACTTTTATCATAGGATGGATGGATGGATGCAGTGTATCTTTGGAGACCAATACAAATATATACTTTCAGTTTTCCAGCATTTTTTTCCTCAAGTTACGTAATGTCAACACTTGATAGAGGAGGTGTTCGATGCTTCGGTTTGATTGTGTCGTCACCAGAAAAAAGTTTCAGATGCTGAAACGTCCAAGTCGAGGAGTATTTGTTGTGTTTACCAGCTAACTGCTAGTAGGTTTGCTCTATGGAAAAGTAGCCAGTGAGAGAGTGCGGTGAGCCAGCTCTGATTGGACAGCAGCTGGCTCTTCTGATTCATAGCATCAGCTCGATGTAGCATGGGCTACATTTAAAAACATCGACTTGAACTGGGCCCATATGTGAAAAAAGATTATGGATAAGTTCACGCCATGATTGGATGACTTTTCATACGTATATTTTCTTGGCAGAATATCCAAACTCCCAAATATATCCTGTACATTGAGCTAAATGTGATTATTACAGTCTGAGATATAATAAAGACTGTGGGTTTTCTGGATCCAAGACCTGGACTGGCATTCTGATGAGGATCATACAGCTGCTCTTGCAGTTAAAGCTTGAAATAAGCTTTTCTGTTAGCTTTATATTTATTCATATTTCAAATCGAAATGAGTTTGTTTGAAAGTAGACTGGAAGCTGTCTTCAAGGTCTCAGTCTGTGAAACAATAAACAACAATAGGTCTTTTGAAGTTGTTATGTACAATTTCCTTAAAAAGTCAAAAGCAGTTCTGTCTTTCTTCCTTGTTTTCTTCTTTGTGGTGGAAACAAAGAAGAGAAAACAAGGTCCTCAGCAGCTCCCTGGAGAGTGCTGAAGTGGTCTTTCCCTGTAACCACATGGGACATCCAGCATCTTCCTCCGCCCACTTCAGAGCGTGCCGTCTGTCCCTGAGGACCCCGTCGCGTCCCTGCTCCACAGCAGAACTGGGGCATCTGGGAGAAAACCTTCCGGCTTAATTAAGGAGGTGGATGTAGCTCGCTACAATTCACGTCGTATGTGAGCGTGCATGCCCACGTGTGCGTGCACGGTATCACGAGGGAGAGAAGATGAATGATTGGTCACTATGCTAGCCCAAATGTGGAAGGCAGTCGTCTGTTTAATTACTAGTATGATCGCTGTTAATCTTCTTTTTCTTTTCCTTTTGCCTTTTGGCTGTTCCCTTCAGGGGTCATCACATCGAGTCATTCATATCCATCTCACTGTGTCCTCTACATCCTCTTCTCTCACACCAGCTGACTTCATGTCCCAGTTCTCTACATCTATAAGTCTCATCTTTGGTCTTCCTCTAGACCTCCTGTCTGATTCCAACCTCATCATCCTTCTACAGATGTATCCACCATCCCTCCTCTGTTCATGCCAAACCATCTCAGTCGGACCTCTCTGACTTTCTCTCCAAAACATCTACCGTGTCCTGTTCCTCTGACGTCCTCATTCCCGATCGTGTCCATCAACATTTTAACCTCTGCTACCTCCAGCTCTGCCTCCTGCCTTTTCTTCAGTACCACGCTCTCTAAACCATACACCACCTCTGGTCTCACCACCGTCTTCTACACCTTTCCTTTCATTCTTGCTGATACTCTTTTATCACACTTTTCTCCACCCATTGCAACCTGCTTCTTCACCTCCTTTCCACACTCTCCGCTGCTCCGGACGGTTGACCCTACGTCCTTAAAATGCTCCACCTTCTTCACCTCTGCTCCCCGTAGTCTCACTGTTCCATTTGGGTTCCTCTCCAGGACACACCTCCACCTCCCTCGATGTCCCTCCGCCTGCTCCCTGCTCTCACTACGGACCACAGTGTCATCTGCAAACATCATAGTCCATCTGTCAGCCTGTCCATCACCACCCTGTCATGTTCTTTTCATGGTCTATAAATATCTGTATGATTCCTTTTCATCAGCGCTGATAAATGTTACTACAGCTGTACTGAAGAGTCTTGTCCACCATGTCTCAAAACTGCAGGACTGGAGATCCCCGAGTTTGTTTAAATTCAGAAGCACATTTTGGCGTGATTGTACTCCTTCCTTTTTTTGGGCCTTGTTACCTTTTCACACACTCCTCTCCATTTGTTCTACTCTCACCATGTTTCCTCTCTCCTCCTTCATGATAATGCTCCTCCTAACACTCCCTTCCTTTGTTCAGGAAGGGTGCGCAAGATGACACAAATGAACTTTGAAATACACAGTAAGTGAGAGCGGGTAGGGAGCGGTGGAAGTGGGAGAGGCTGTGGAGAGACAGAGACCAGCAGCGTTAAGCTCAGTCATTTTCCCAGCCAGTCAGTCGTTAAGATGGCCAGTCAGTCGGAACAGACTGTACCCCCTCACGGTGGCTTCGTCTTTACTCTCCATTTCATGGATGTTGGGGGAGAGGTAGCAGCCGCTTTGCAAAAACATGAAAGAACACTTTACATGGCAGAGTCCCCTCGGATTCATTCCCTCCTTTGTGTTTGTTGTCACAATATTGACACACGGGGAAGAAAGCAACATGCACTTTCCTCTCATGTATCACAGCCGTCCTTGTGAATTATTGATATTCCTGGAAGCATGCTTGTGCTGGATGCCGGTCATCCCCGGATCATTTTGTGCACATCTTCAGGAGTACTACCTGTGGAATCTGTAGCTGGTCACAGATTTTAGGTCTGAAGCTCTTTTCCTGTCATAGTTTTAGTGCTGCTCAGAGCTTAACAATATACAGAGGGGCTTTTAGTGCACGTGTGCCCTGCAGGGAATTTCAAATGGCAAACTGTTGTGGTCATGGGTTCAAGTGTGCAGCACATCTGTTACCAAAGCAGCATTAAGTGTTTCATTTGTAACAGATTTGAGATTGCATAAGTTGATGGTAAAAGGACCCACAGAGTGGTTCATAAAGCAACTTCATACAATTCTGATGGAGAGATCAACAAACCGTTAACATCATATTTGTGCCTGGATGAAATTCAATCCAAATCCATATCAATCCTTACATTTACTTTGACTTATTTCTTTGCAGCATGAACCCAAGGTATTCCATATTTTTAAACAGTTGGGATAGTAAGGCTTTACCATTTTTCTATGTTGCCAGTGATTGACACTTGCTCTGTAGCTGCAGCTAGAATCTCTCTGGGCTCACTACTGCCCCCTACCTTGTGGCAGGAGAACTGCAGTCTCACCTAGCGCCTCTTCACTGCTGTTGTAAGATCGCTGAGTACACGAAACAGGTTACACACATATATAATATACATCAGCTGAATTATGGAAGGTCAGGGGGCTTATATTAAAATTGTTGATTTGATTTGATTGGCGGCAGAGAGACAATAACATGCTCTCATGGAGAGCACAGTTAGTGAGGGACTCGGGAATCCAAAGTGAGGCTCAGCTTGCTTCTGCCTCACTGTGCGTCTCAGGCAACTCAAAGTGATTTACAAGACATTAAGATGAAATAAATTAATAGAAAAAAAAAAAAGTATAACTGGACAGAAAAATGATTAAAAGCAAAGAACAGTAAAAACAGTGCAGTAAAATCCGACTAAAAAAAGTCTTAAAAGGAAAAACAGTAGAGTTTTCAGTTTAACTTTAAATATCAGAGGAGCTTTATTCATCCATGTCCAGCAGAGGAGCTGAATGTTTGGTCCTAACTGGAGCTTCTACCAGCTGACTGCTGCCT
>JBAMYA010028441.1:0-16165 GCA_037176975.1 Arrhamphus sclerolepis | reverse complement strand
CTTACCCTGCGCTGCATGAAAAACACATACAGCCTAGTTGTAAAACTAGTCAACAATGAAGAACCTTAAAATGAAAATTTGGCTGTCTAAAGAACTGATCAACTGCATCAGCAGAATTTTTTGTTTAAATTCAACAAGAGTTGCTTTTTCTATATTGATAGAGTTGGGATTTGTTTAACCTAGACTGCAAATGTAAATGCAATAATTACAATTTACTGTTAACAGAAAAAAAAAAAAAATTATGTTTCACCAATCTCAGTCAATACAAAAGTTGGTAACCTGAAATTTTACCACTGGCCAGGCAACCTAAGGTCCGAGGGGATGGCCTGCTCATGCAGCTATCAAACATGCACTTTGCTATCATTGGAGATGATAGAGCCACCTGATTGGTTTAAACATGCAATGGCAAACCCTGAAAGTGTTCTCAATGCAAAAACTCAATCCATAGGTTGTTTTTCAAGATTTTGAGGAAACTGTGCTCAGAAAATGTATCAGCATTAATTGTAGAAATGTAGTGGAGTAGAAGTACAGATAATTGCTGCAAAATGAAATGAAGGAAAAGTAAAAGTATTTCATTTTTACTACGGTACAGTAATGAAGTACAAATACTTTGTTACATTCCACCATTGCATATATGTATATGTTAATCATTTTATTTCGTGTTTGTAAATGTCAGAACCTTAATCCAAGTGTCATTTGTTCATCGTTCATACTCGTGTTAATAAATCCTGATATTTTAATGAGAGAAATTGTTTGTGGTCATTGCACGTGTTGGTAACATTGCTGGATGAGAAGGTCTGTGCTCGGACTTAAAGCTGATACGAGAACGAAGAAATTTATTCTTGCTCTGCGTCATGTCATGACATAATTTTCTTCTTGCGACCCTGGTGTGGGAGTTCTCGCAGCTTGTTCTCCATTCAACATCTGGGCAGAATGTTTTTTCAATGTTTTTTCTTGTGCGGTGCCCGACAAATGTTATGTGATTGGTCAGAAATGTGGAGTGGGTGTGATTAATACAGAAACATGGAAGTGCAGTCAGTGTTGCCAACTGTCTTGCTAATCTGGCAATTTTCCAAATCCTCTTAGCGACATTTTTGTCAAAAGTGACTGGCGACAAATTTAGCGAGTTTTTCTGGTGTTATTGGAGATTCCATGAGTCCTCCATGAAGAACAGGTGGTGCTGTGAGCCCTGTCCCGTGTCAAAGCCCTCCCAGGTGGTCGGTCTCCCAGCAGCCTCCATTGCACTCCCAGCTTGATATTCTAACATTTAACAGTGTGTGTGCTGAAGTGGGAGGTTCTTTCTGGGAGTATATGTCCCAGTCAGCACACTTTTTTCTTGTCCTTACAGCCTTGAACAAGAACAAATTTCTTTGTTCTCGTGGAGTATGTATCAGGCTTTAGTTGCTCTATAGCGCCACACTTGGTCAATGGCTGGCACACATAGAACAATAGCCAACTTGATCCTGATTGTGCTGTTTGTGTCTGTGACCTGATTATCAGGTGCTCTGTTTAAATTTATTATTTTTGTTATTAATAACTGTCTCAGGAACAGTATTTTTTATTTTCAGCTGTTATTAGCAAGCATACAGTTCTAACAGGCAGAAGAGAGGGCAGCTACCCTCTGAAGTGCTTTCCTCTCAGCAGCTGGCAAACTATACTCATATGTATACAGTTCCCACTGAACAGCAATGGAAGGACACAGACAGTTTTTGTGTGTGTTGTTTCTTCTTCGGGATCCTCTGGAAGTCACTTCTCAATTGGGGGCATCTGTGGGCTACTGGTTGAAGACTTGGACTGGTGACTGGAAGGTTGCTGGCTCGATCCCCAACCGGTGTGGGGGAGTGGCTTTCCCACACTGCAAGGCACCTGAAACCCCTGACTGTTTCCCTTAGCCCACTGGGTTAAATGCAGAGGAGGAAGAATTTCCCCCTGTTAGATCAAAAAAAAATTAGAGCGCCAGGTCAGATTGTTCCTCATGTAGATGCCAATAAACTGGAAGTTTGAGCCCCTGTCCATACAGTCCATGACAACATAGAGCCTAAATGTCTTCCTGACATCTATAATCAGTCTTTGTTGTGTTCAAGGCCATATGGGTGTGTGGGGCCATATGGAGTGGGTGGGATGCAGATGTTGGTGTCAAAGGTGTAGGGCTCGGCAAACAGCCCTGAGGGATGCCTATGCTGAGCTGAGAGCTGAAGAGATGTGGTGGTCTACCCTCATCCTCTGGGAGTGATCAGGTCAGAAAGACCTTTATCTTGGAGTTCAGCTTGGACATCTTTTCTTGCCTTTTCAGCTGTTTGGTTAGAATCAGTGTGCTTAAATCATCATCTCAAATCTTTCTGATTTGGGTTGTATGACTGTATAACTGGCCACATTTTCACATTCAAAATTCACGTATTATTAAATGTTGCAAAGCCTAAAACATAAAATTACATTTCCACCTGTTCCTAATCAACCACACACCATTTTGGAGGTATTTTCTTCATGCTGGTCTGATTGTTGCTCTGCCTGTCACTCTGATTGGCTGAATACCTATCAAATGGTGTCTAGAAGCAGTTACTTCTGGAAATCAAAGTTGCATCCAGAGGAACCGGAGCAATTAGGTTTCCGTATGGCTGGCCAGGCTATAAAACATACAGCTTTCTTTCCTGCTGACCACAGCTTCAACATCTTTGTTTTCAGCCAATTCAGATATCTTAAACTAATACAGTCTATGCTGAAACTGTAGGTCAGTAACTGCAATCAATAGGCTATAATAGCCAGCCGGTCATTAGGAATGAAAAACATCTCCTCTTTGGTTATTTATTATATATAATAATACCAATAGCTATCCAATCATGTGTAGGAATATCTGACTGTGTGGAACAAACTGAGGACAACCAGTATGATATCTTTCAAAGCACATAGTTAAACACAGGGTTCAACGTTAACTGGATTTCACCTGGTGGTTGCCCAGTCGGAGCAATCATCTCCCCAAAATAACATTGTGGTTGCCCACAATTTTACACCAAAATGTATGGAATAACGAATATTTGCAAATATTTATGATGTTTGTTGTTTTGTTACATTACATGTAACTGTAATGGATGATGTAGGAGAGAGGAATAATATCATGTGAGAGACAAAAACACCCTAAATACATTTAGTACAACAAATCAACTTTCTCCTGTTGATTCTTGTTTTTTGTTTGTTTGTTGTTGTTTTTTTAAATTTTGTCATTCAAAAGGCCATCACTTCTCAATATCTTCTTGACTTAAAGACCCAGATTACATGAATTAATTTTGTCTGTATTATTAATTGTTAGAATATCAAATTTAACTTAAATACTGTTATGTGGGGTAGAATAACCAGCTCCTCCTTTATCCAGGCTTGGGGCCAAAGTGACCCAGGGTCTGCATGCACCGCGTACGTGTGAATGCAGAACATCAGTCTCTAAAACACCAGAAAAAAATCTCCATTAACTCTATAAAATGTTGGTAGAGTTTTCATTAGTCACTTTTGCCAAAAAAGTCACCAGGGGACTTAGGAAAGTCACCAGAGTTAGCAAGAAAGTCACCAAGTTGGCAACACTGCTCCGGTGACAGGAAAATTCAGCTTTGCAGAGTCAACAAATAATGTTTCCTCTATCAACTTCTCCACCTAGAAGAAGTTTAAAATTAAAATGTCCATGGTAGATTTAGCCTCCGTACCTTTCTCAATTTTTCAAACCCCTCTGGTTCTTTTCCGTGAACCATAGTTATGTTTCAAAATAAAAGTTAAAAAAAAAACAGTGAGTTAACAAACAGCATTAATTTTTTTAAATGTGTTAATGCTTTAATAACACATTAATGTGTCCAGTCCCAGAAAAAAACACATCGAAATAAGTTGGTTGTCCTGTCGGGCAGCCACCGTAAGGTAAATTGCTTTTGACTGCTCAGATTTGCAGAGATCAGTATTTGTATTTTTTAGTACAACTGGAAACACAAATTCCCATTCTTTTTTTTTAAACTATGAGACAAATGTGCATCCTTCGTTTGTCACCCATCACACACCAGTTAGATTTCATGAAAGATTTCCCTTCGAAAAGCATATTCTTTATAACATTTTAACAGGCAGTTTCAAGCATTAATAGAACTTTTTCAAGATAGTTTAATCATTAGTTCCAAATATCATCAGCTATTTCTGTCCCAAACTAAAATAATCCGTTATTATCCTCTTTTCCTTCAGGGGTTGCCACAGTGGATCATTTTGTCTGCATATTGATTAGACATAGGTGTCATGTCAGATGTCTTTCCTGACACAGCCATGCCCATTTATCTGGGCTTGGGACCCCTTAGTAGCCCCTGGGTGGCTGGGGTCCAGTGTCCTGTCCGAAGACATTTATATAGAGCCAAAATGAAAAGACATGTCTCAAGTGATACATCTTATCTTGTGCCACTATTTCAAGAATAATCAAGATAGGTTCTTACATAAAGCGTTGTAGGAGAAGAAGTGTATTTTGGGGATTTGTGAAACTATACAAAGACATTGTTAATGTAAACTGTACCTATCTGCTGCTTTCTCCAGTGGTTAATGATGGATGGATGGATTACATGACATATTTGTGCCTAGAGTCACTCCACATCTTTTGTATGTTGGAGCTACATCTTGTCTTAATTCATTGGTGGATCTGACCTGATTAGTAAATATGGTCCAGAGTGAGAATGTTATATCTAAAGCTTAGAATTTCTGTTGAGTTCATGTTGATTTCATTTATATATTTTTGTTAATTTAGAGTAGGAAAATATTTATTTAGTTCAACATAGCCCTGAGTTCAGCTTTTTGGCTTCTAGGAAAACGTTGTACCCAGACGTATCACTGGAACGCAGCTTCATAAATATTTGATCCAGAATCACTAAATTCACAAGCCTTGGACTTTGTCTTACAGTGAAAGTCTAAATTCACATATAAAACAACTTTTTAGAACTGCCTCATGTCATCTTCACTCTATTCACAGAATAAGGACCACAGTGTCTCAGAGTGATGCAGAAAAAACTAGTTCATGCATTTATTAGGAGGATGTACTAAAAATTACTCTGAACTGCCTCCAGCTCATCCAGAATGGTGCAGCAAGAGATTTGATGAGGATTAACAGGAGTGATCTTATTTCTCTAATCTTAGCTTCTTCACTGCCTTCCTGTGAAGTCCAGGATAGAATTTAAATTATTTTCTTCATGTATGAAGCCCTTAAGGGCCTTGCTCCTTCTTATCTTAAAGAGCTCCCAGTTCCATACAATCCAAACAGAGCTCTTGGCATTCAGACTGCAGGCTTATCTTCCAATAAAAATACAGATTAATCTTTGTTTTTACAAGGATTTGTTCTTTGTGACAGTCAGCGGAGTGCTGACTCTGGCTAATGATGGTTTGTGATCTTGTTTCAGTTGTGATGATGTGCATGGGTGCAGACAAAATACGAGACCTCATGCTGGCGGCTCACAGACACCAGATGACCAATGGAAATTATATATTTTTCAATGTTGAACTCTTCAACGCATCCTCTTATGGTAAGTTAAGCACCATAACTTTCAATTGTTGTTCAAACTGTAGCAATTATAATGTTATTGCAACACAATGGTAACAAGTTCTACATGTTTGCAGCCTTCTATCCAGTTGTGAGCTGTTATGTATCTGGACTTAATTCAGTTCAGTTCATCTCAATTTGTTTATATAGCGCCTATATAAATAATTAGACTAGTAGGGAGTTTTCAAGTTCTTAATAGGTCTTAAAAATTAAAAAGGCAACTTTAGATCAGCAGCAACAATTGATATATAACACAAAACTATTTGGAGTCCAACATTTTGCACTGAGACACAAGTGAAAAACATTAAAGGCATTTGCCATTCTCAAGGTACCTCCAGGCCACACCTTGCTATGCTCAGAGACAAAAGCATACATCTAAAGGCTCGCGTTTGCATTTTCCGTGTTTAAGGTCATGACACCAAAAAGACAAGCAAAAGAGAAAAACTAAACAAATATGGTCTGTTAACACGCAAGTACAGCTTCTGTTTCCAAAGCTGAATCTGTATGAACTGCAAGACTTTGGACATACAAGACTAAAGTGGAGATGTTAGGTCATAATGCACAACACTGCATTTGGACAAAACAAACATAACTTATTAGCACAAACACTCTATACTCACAGTCAAGTGCGGTGGTGGAAAAGCAATGAGAAATATTATGCCTCCTTTTAAAAATTGTCAGTTTTCTAGTCTGCTAGATCAGAATGACATCTGAACAGATATATGGTCATAATATGAGCCATAGGTCCTCCTCATCCAGGAGGCGGGACCAACTATTGCTTCTCAAAATGCCTATGCACTGTTGGTTAGTGCAACCACCAATCAGAGCAACAAACGACATTCAAAGCGACGCAAACTTGTCAACAGAAGTGTTGCGGAAAGACACAATCCAACGATTGTTGCCATTTTTTGGAGCAGAATTTGAGAATAACAAGTGTGCTCAAACACCAATATCTCTGAAAAATGTAACATTTGTTTTACAGCAAACAGACAGATAAACATAATCATGTTCAGATTTCTTCCTGAATAACTTCCATTATTATTAGAGCAAGTTTACCAGATGTCTCTTACTATTTAGAAATCCACCACAATCACTAAGAGATTGTCAAAGAAGTTTTCTTTAACTATCAATGTCAAAGCCAATTCAGACTATGGTAGATTTCTAGGATACAGTTTTCAGAATTCTCAATAAGATCTGCCTGAAATACTTTAGCCAGAAATGCAGGAACGCAAGAAAAACAATCTGTGTTGGTGACATCTGGATTTTGGGGGTGGTGTCAAAATCTCAACTAAAACTGTGCTCATATTGTATGTACGAGGTACAGAAAATGTAGCATGATGTAAAGCTGGGTGGAGATGAATCAACTCTGATACAGACCTGTGTTGTTATGGAAAATCTTAGTGATTACCATCACTTAAGGCTGAAGCAGCCTGGAGCACAGTGGCAGGGTCATGTTATATCCACGTTTTGAAGTTGGTAGCCACTTCAGAACCCAAATGTCTGTTCTTGGGCCAATAAAAAGTTAGTCTCTTCATAATATGTCTCATTTAAGCACTGCACTGAAAAAAGTAATTGAACTTAGCAATCTTTAAATCTGTTGTCC
Source organism: Arrhamphus sclerolepis (assembly GCA_037176975.1). Lineage (NCBI taxonomy): Eukaryota > Metazoa > Chordata > Actinopteri > Beloniformes > Hemiramphidae > Arrhamphus > Arrhamphus sclerolepis. Next base: position 9,023 of record JBAMYA010028441.1, on the reverse strand, counting down.
ACTTTAGAAAGGTGGGCAGTTATAACTTAAATATATTTGAATGAAATAATAGTTAATTAAAATAATGGCTGAAAATGTACTTTTTAAATTGCAGGCAATGGCTCGTGGCAAAGAGGAGATAAGGATGACGACGAAGCCAGGCAAGCCTACGCTTCTCTGAACACTGTTACGCTGCTCAGGACAATCAAGCCGGAGTTTGAGAACTTCTCCATGGAGATGAGAAGCTCTTTAGAGCAAACCAGGGTAGATGACTGCAAAGACTGCGGAGATGTAAGTACCTTCATCTGTTGCAGCTTTCACACCCTGGACACATCCTACAGAATCATGCAGTCAAATGCAGTCTAATCAGATTCAGAAAAAAAAACAACCGATTGAAAGAGGTTTTAGTATTAGACAAATACAAACTCAAATGAAAAACATATAAAGTTTCATTAAAATCTAAATACTAACCCTAAATGCTAAATACTAACCCTTTATTACTTTCATGGGATTTAAGCAGGTAAGTTGTAGTCAGGTGCCCTTGATAAATATATCACCAGGAGAAGTTCAGACCTCTATAGAAGCAGATGCTTTTATGGTTTGCTATTCTAAAGCATTTGGGTATGAGTCAAATAATGGCAAAGGGGAATCACATAAGTAGTGGTCTCAACAAAGCTGTTGTTGTTGCACAACAATCTGGAAAGTGTTAAAAAAAAAAATCAAACAATTTGGATTGGAGTTCAATGTGGAGTTCAATTTGGAGTTCTGCAGTGAGAAACATTATTTACAAGCAGAAAATGTTCAAGATAGGTATCCATTATCCCAACCCATGAAATGCTCAGAGAAATACAGAAAAAACCCAACATGGAAGTAAGACTAATGCTGGGCTTACACCAAATGGTTTTGACAGTCCCAGACTAAAAACTGAAAGTCTTCAGTAATCTTAGGAGTTTTACTGGAGTCACAGGACGCTCCCGTCATCTCGATCGTTAGGTTTAAGGTGATAATCTGCAGCGTTTCATGCGGTATTTTCCTAGTCTTGCGACATATCAGACATGGCCTTAATGTCCAGTGTCATGTTTGACAAAAAAAACAAAAACAAACACAGCATTTCAGCAGAAATGCCACATACCCACTATCAAGCACGCTGGAGGGATGATGATTTTAGCTTGGTTTGCAAGCACAGGACCAGGACACCTCATAGTCGTTAAGTGGACCATGAGGGTCATGCAACTGGACAATGATCCCAAACTCTGCAGGAAATCTACATCAGAATGACACAGAAAGAAAAGAATAAAAGATGTGGAAAGGCAGAGTCAAAGTTCAGGTCTTGACCTAACCGCTGTGGCAGGACCTTTAGATGTGCATCACTGAGTGTTCAAAAGTGTCAGCTGAAGCAATTTTGTAAAGATGAATGATCAAAAGTCCTTCACAACTGCGTGTGACACGGGGTTGACTGTCAGAATTCTGTTTCTGAAGGTGAATCTACTTAATATTTCCTGTAAAATTTCTTCTGTTTGGTTTCATTTTTGTTAAATAAATAATAGCACAGTGAAAAAAATATATGTTGCTGTTTGCTAAATACCAAGACTCATTATGAGTTTAAGAAAATGAAAATGCCACCTGAAGTCTGACTCATAGACTTACTCTGCTTTCCGTTCTCAACTGTCACATTCAGATAATGTTAACATATATTTAAAAAAGAAAAAGAAAAAAGTAATTAATAGTTTATAGTAATAGTTTATTAAATGTACATAACTTGAATGTGTAATCTAAAAGAATTGCATAGGAAGGTGAAAATGTTGATTAAAGACATTTAAATACATTTATTTAAGACTAAATAAAATAACATTAAAGTGATACAATCCAGACTGGGGATGAAAGCTGTTTTGGTTTTACTGGGATATACCTGCAGGGATACAGGCAGAGCGTGTAATACAGAAAGTCTCCTCCTGGGGGCAGAATGCAGAGCCAGAATCAAAAACACAACCTTATAACAAAAGTGAGATAGAAGAATTTTCTTTTGTCTTTGTTGTTGGCACAGCCAGAAACCAGAAAACAACAACATCATTGGCGATGTTGTCTTACACCATGAAATCAATATCGTCAGGATTATGGAGGACCAGGAGTGTCATGCAAATGGAATTATAATCATTTATTAATTGGGAAATAAAATGAATATTGCTAAATTTAATTTCAAATTCATTAATAAATACATAAATAGTCACATTTCTAAAGTGTTTTCTTGTTGAAGATTTGAATTAGCTTTGAAAAAAATGAATTGTGTAATTAATAACAAACTAACCATTAAATAATGTATTTTTAAAATCTTTGTGAAATGCATTTTCAAATCTAGAAATAAATAACTGAATTAGAAAAATTCATTTAGGTGTTTGGACATTTAAAAGATTAATTCTGTATTCCATTTCTGTTTTCTTTTCCCCCTCTGCATTTTCAAAAATTTTGGAAATAGCGTTTTCTTAATCTATTACCTTCATCAATTAGCTTGTCCTTTTCCCATTTCTGTGGCACATTTGGCCTTGAGCAAAGAAACAGGTTAAACAATGCAAATCCAAATCTTTGAATGCAACAAAGCTCTCTGATTGGTCAGAGAGTCATACTTACACCGTCACCGTTATGCCCACTTGGGCTTGACATGTAAAAAGTAGATTTTGAGTAGATTTAAACCTGGAGGATGGAGGAATCCACATCTAACAACATGTGGATGGTCACAGTTAATCGTTTAACTGCCTGGGCTAACTATGTGGGCAGGACTGTTCCCAGTAACCATGGTTATGCCTTAAGCAGGTTGTTTGAGATACAGCTACGTTTGGAAGCATCCCCAAGGTCTAGAGGACTCTATTCGGTCCAAATTAGATAAAGTAGAGCTTTTGATTTGCCATACAAGTAACATTTGTGAGAATCATCATCAACTTGAAATACCAAGAGAGCAACTATAAGCGGACAACACTGATTTGAGTAAGAGTAAAGGGGTATTCCACATTCTGCATTTTAGAGCAATAAGATTGTCCAGATCAAAAACCACAACATGTAAATTGTTAATACCTGGATTAGATTATGCCTTGGACAGTAAGGACTACAATAAATGCTGTTTCTGGTTTATGAAAATGCAAAATAGATCAATTTTCCTAATTTTTCGACAGTTAGACCAGCTTAGACCAGGCCCCAATATAAAACCACAAGACCTAGGCTGCCTAAACTTGGTTGAAATTATGTCTTAGACAGTAAAGGAATATATCAAACACATTTTCTGATTTGTGAAATTAAATCCATTTTCCTCATCTTTCATTTTTTTGTGAAGCTTATTGAACTGAAGTTCTTGTGTCTCTATGTCAGTCTTTAGTTTCATCTGGAGTTCTTTGTCACTAAAGACATCATACATTCATTAATTTTAATAGATTAAATGCATCTCTGTGCCATATTTTTCTGGTATGTCTTGAATGTTTGGTTATTTGAGAAACAAAAGTTGATATATCAAAAAAGAAACAACAAAAAACAAAACAATGATTGTTGTTCTGTCACCTTTCCTCCATCTGACCAGCTCTGTCTCCAGAGCTTTGATGGTGGCCTGTCTTAGATATACCATTGTTCAGTCATCCATGTCATATTTTAATTTTGATTATGACATGAAAATATTTTTCTATACTTGTCTATACTCCACCCTTTAATGAGTGATGTACAGTAAGAGTGAGTAAGATTATTATTAATGTGCATGCTGCAGATGCCTTTGTTTAATGACTTTTTTTTTTCAGATTTGACATTTGCTTGTTAGATTTAAAGTGAAATGAAAGGAAGAGTTTGCTTTTTAGCATTAGTTGTTTATCAGAACATTAGTCTGAAATGATTGAGTGTTTGCATCATGGTATAAACCTCAAAGGCATGACTCAGGTTCAGGTTCAGGAAAGTCAAGATTGGTTTATTAACAGACTTGGGTCAGTAGACAAAAGGGCAGAATCTGGCAAAGGTACAAAATGGCAGGCCTGAGACGATGGTCAAAAGAATGGGCAGAAAGGTCAAAAAACATGAAGGCAAAACAAGACAAGAAGACTGACTGATGAAAAACAACAAGACAAGTAAGATTTGTGCACCGAACAAAACAAAGACAGGGGTATATATACATACAGGACAATGAGACCGAGGTGGAAACTTCAGGGACAGGGAGACAGGTAATCCCAGGAGTGGGAAGAACAAAGACGGGAAGTAAAACAGATGACACTGGGCAAAGACAGAGTACTACAATATAAAACAGGAAACAGAGCTCAAACTGATGGAACAGGACAGTTAGTTACTTTGTAAGGCCATCAAATGGTTACTTTTGGTCAGCCACATTATTTATGTCTTTATTAATGAATTTAAAATCCAATTTAACAATATTCATTTTATTTCCCAATTAATAAATTATTATTTTCCATTTGCATGGCACTCCTGGTCCTCAATCAATCAATCAAACTTTATTTATAAAGCGCTTTTCATACAGTTGTAACGCAAAGTGCTTTACATACTAAAAACAACAAATAAAACAACAACAGCAAAAAATAACAACTAAAAAGCCATCACACACCCAAGGATATAATAGAAGTAAAAAAAACAAAAAAAACACACACACAAACTCAGCACACATAGCAAAAGGAAAAATAACAAAGGCAATTGATGTAGAAGAGCTTTGTGACAGTTCACTTGTGGTAAAATGTTGCTCAGACCTACACTAGCGCCTCTAGCATTCAAGTTGGCATTGTATCTCACATACAGATCGCCTATTTTTTGGAGGACGTGCACGACCAGTATATTCCAAGTACATTCCAGGCTTTAGAGGTCTATGAAAACCTGCCAATATCTACAATTCAGTTCCGTTCACTTCTTCATTAATCCCAGAACTGTGTTGTGAAGTTATTCGACACATAATTGACACCCAGGATGTCAACTATGTTATGTTTCATTAAAAAAGTAAAAAAAAAAAAAAAGAATGAATAAAAAAGATATTTAAGTAAATTTTGGAGTGGACATGAATCAGTTTCAGTGACTACATTGACTTCCCAGTAATCTACAGGAAATATTTGGCTTCTGTCTTGTTTTAGTGGGAGAGTTATAGAGTTATGTATGGATGTCCATGTGTAATGGCAAGGTGCAACCACTCCAGTGTTCAGCATTTCATTTAACTGTTCTTCCACAGTAGTTTGCTTGCAGGTCTTCAGTTTGATTGGAACACAGTAATTATGATAATCATAAACAAATTATAAACAGTGGTATAAACAGTGTGTTCCAACACATTGATTTTTCCATGCTGGCTGAAACAGACATCTGTGTGAAGATTGATGCCCAGAGGACTAAAGACGCTTAATAACCAAATATTCACTTCAGGGGACCTTAACCTGGTAAAGCAGGAAATGTCCAAGCTCCTGCTGACAGTGTCAGTCTTCCCCAGCAGATCAAAACCAGTCATGTATTGTTAAAATGATTACTTTTGTGTGTGCGCCCGACTGCTCTATGATCCACCTGAATAAATAATGCACTACAGTTATGTATATTTATGTTTTTACATGTTCATCTTTACTTTAGAGGATGTCTAAATGAGTATAATTATTAACAAAATTGGTGTGTAATGTGAGATACATGTCTTCTGTTAAAGAAATTACCGTCATGTGTTAAATTTTAGGGTTAAGCAAGCAGGCAGGAAAAGAGACATCTAGTGGTTGGTAAGATATTTTTTTTAAGGACGTTTAAACTGAGATCAAACTGAACTTCAGCTGCAGGTTAAACCAACACTGGGTTGAACTCTGAGCCTTAGCTAAACTTGTGGTAGCGCAGGAGTTGCAGAACCAATTACAGGAGTTTGAAAGGTAGGAGTAGTATATGTCCTGCTTTCTAGGACATGTACAAAGAACAGGAAACCAAAACACAGAAGCACAACAGGATGAAAAAAACACAAACTGGCAGGAGAAGGAGAAAAGAAAGAGTTGTGAACAATCAGGACAGACACCATGAGGTAGAGGAAGACTGAGAGGACAGAAGAAACTTATCTGAACAGTTTCTGAACAGGAGCCATATAAAGAATGGAACAAGAAAACTGCAATTCCTCTCCCAAAAAAAAATAAAAGAAGATAAAAGTGAAGAACAACTAAGCTCAACACAATGTACAGTGCAGAAAGGAAAGAGCTTACAACATGAATTGTTGTCCTGTCAGTGAAGCATGGTGAACGGAGCATCAGGATTTGGGTTTGCCTTGCTTCCACAGGGCCTGGACCACTCAACCATCACGTTGGAGGAAGAAGTCACATGTGAGCAAGATCCACATATGTTGCTGTCTTCTCTAGACCAAAGCTCGTTTAAAATTGCTCAGTGGAAAACTGTTCTGTAGTAATGCAAATTGAAATTTACAATTCTTGTCGAAACTGTAGACTTCATGTCCTCTGGATTACATTACCGACATTACAAAAACATTCACAGTAGAAGAGTCTGAAGTGAACAGACTTTCCATCAGTTGAATTTTTTCTCTTTTTTTAACAAACTTGTTGAAACATTTTTTGTTTTTTTTTTCATCTGGAATGTAGAAAGGTTGTGTGCTTCAGCATCCAACTCCAGTCGGAGAGATAAGACAAAAGACATCTGCTTTTTCTCAGGTCTCTGTTGCCTTTGCAACAGCTTGGGCGAGACTAGTTTGCAGATTCAGGACAAATTCCATTGGAGGGAGGCATAAATGTGTGCTCCTTCAGGAATGAAAAGGAGTCAGAATGTTTCGGATGGTTTATTTATATATAATTTAATAAAATGATATAAACTGATGCGCAAACTCCACTTAGGACTTTATAGTCTGCAATGTACCATGATCCTCGTTATTTTCAGGTTGTCAAGCTTACCTTGTCACTTCCTGTCACTTTCTTAAAGACGAAGAGGACAAGTGCTTCAGACTTGTTGATATACAAGTCATTTTAGCCAAAGTAGAGCCCAAAAAAGGCATACGTGACAGGGACTAGGGCCTCATCCATAGGCAGAAATCCAGGCGAGGGGACACAGGGGATGTCATTGTAAATGTCATTGTAAACACACAAATTATTGAATTATTGAAAGATCATGACAAGCCCCTTTGAGTTATTTACTTTGAGTGCTGTCAGGATAAACTAGGAAAGATATTACTGTTGTAAAATCATATTCGAGAGAATGTTTAAATTATTAAAACATGCTGAAGTTATGAATTCTTATTTATTTGAGGATTTCATTTAGTATTTAGTTAGTTGAGTGTCACCACTGCTTGCCAAAAAGACACGTTATGTTACAACTAAACCTAAATCAGAATAATAATCAAAATAAGAAATAAAATTAAAGTAAAATGAACCTCTAAAGTCATTGCTGATGATAAATTGTGTGACATTGTGGCAAAATGAGATGAGATTCTGTATTATCAGCTCTACTATTTCCTGGATAGTTGTTGTATACTGCCATGTATGTAGCAATGCCTGCCATGCCTGTACCCACCCCATCAAGGGTTAGGGAATACTCTCTTCCTCTCTTCCTATCTCCAAGGCCGGGGCCTAACCCCTATCAAATATACATGTGTGTGCATGTATAGTGCTGGTGTATATGTGCATACATGAGTATAGGTTTAGATTAATTCTGGGAAATCAATATTTTTGTATTACATTTCTCCTCCCCTCTACTTAGACAGACAATCTACAGAGCTTCTTCACACATCCCACACACTTAACACACAGGCATACACATAACTAATTAGAAAGTGCTCCTCTTGTTTTCTGTTGATCTACTTTCTGTACTTTCTATATACTTCGTTAATATATGCATCTGTCTGTCTTATGTTTGTCCTTTTATTATAACACAATTCACTACACATTCACTTAACTACTCCACAACACACTACAAACCTCACTGCTCTGCACACACCACACCTTCACTGCCTTGTCTCTTTGTCTGTCCTGACCTTAAATGTCTCACTGTTGGTGATTTTAGTCCAAACTGACAGAACCAGGATTTCAGTTGTTAGTAAAATATGTTAGATCAGACTGTCTGGTGACACATTCACTCCCACTCACACCCACACACATGAAAAAATGTCTGCTGTAAGATTAAAATGCATATATACTTTGTAACTCTAAAAGGTTTTGCCAGATTATGGCACTAACCATTAATATATATGCAGACATCCTGATGTATTTAATAGTTGTGTGCACTAAATCATGCATGTAATTTATAATGAGATGTCTCAGAAAGCCAAAATAGATTACCACCTCCTTTGCACTATAGCTCCATTTAATTATGTTTAGCGTGTTATATTTTGTGGACCATGGATCACTGTAAATATTTTGGCCCAAGCCCAAAAGACATATCAATATTAAAATAACTAAAAGTGAATTCTTGTCAACCTACAGGTTCATCTCAGTACTTCTGTTTAACCTATTAACTCTATAAGTTTGATGGAGATTATCAAATGATACGTGAGTTTGTTCCATGGTTGCCGTATTGAACAGTTAAATAGCTAACTGAGTTTCATCTGTACAGCTACCAGAGTCTGCTCTTCACAGGCCGTTAATGGACATAAATATGAGACACACTCAAGCCTGGTTTTCTGTTCTGTTGCTGTAGACAAGAGTGGTTCTAATCAAAGCAGGATAGGAAACACAATCATCACAACTGGCAGCTCCTGATTCAGCAACTTATGGTCATGTGGAAAAGTAGTACCACTTTTTCAAAAAATAAAATTAAAATAAAAGTCATCTGCTCATCAGTGGGTCTTAGTATTACTGTAATTTCATTTTCATTTTCAAAGTTTATTGAACGTTATAGATTACAATAAAAAATATATATAAAAAAGAAAAAAATACAGTAAATAATAAACATATAATAAACGTATTAGGTAAATGCAGCTTTAAATAAAGAGCAAAACATGACTTTTCCCACCTTGCTAATATTTAATTTTCACAAACATGAAACTAAGATAAATAAAACATATGTGGGTAATACCAAGTACCTTCTCGAAACTTCTGTTGGCTACAAGAAATGAGACCAGTGTGTGT
>JBAMYA010028430.1:0-16166 GCA_037176975.1 Arrhamphus sclerolepis | reverse complement strand
GAGGTGCTTGGGGCCAATTACAATAACTTCAGTCTTATCTGAGTTAAGAAGCAGAAAATTTCTGGTCATCCAGGTCTGAACATCTTTAATGCATCTAATAAGGTTAATTGATAAGTTTCATGTGGTTGCAAGGATAAATACAGCTATCATCTGCATAGCAGTGAAAATTTATATTGTAGAAAAAAGGGGGTGTAAAAGTGCTTTAACAGGGAAGAGAAGCGTACTTACTTTTCCCTGCCTCCATCAAAGGGGTAGCAGGTACATGCCTCACTCTTGCAGTCTTTGCAAACTAAATGTTAATGTCAGATGGAAATTATTCAGTAATTATTAAAATCAACAGGACCTGGAAGTTTTATGTTACCTGGGACTTTTCAGATGGAAGATGCTGTGTCGCAAACTCCCCCGCAAGAGTTGCTGCCATCACTTAGCAGCGTGTCAAAGACGTTACATTCATGCAGAGTAATCGCATGCTGCGTGGTCAAATGTTTCAGCATGATGGAGGTAGTTCCCCCCTTTGATGTCATCAAAGCTCTGCACATGTTGCAACTGGACCTAGTATTTTCGTGAAATATAACCAAACTTTGGAGCGCTTCTGCCTCGACGCCATGTTGGAAACATTCTGAGCCAAAATGCGAAGTGCGTACATGACGCAAATCCATCAGACATTAGCGGAACCTATAAGTGGGATCATTAGGCAGGCAGATTAATGATTCCACGGAATTGATCTACTGGGAATCTAATGGGAACCGGTTCTCAAAGATATCCCTAACAGTGCATGTTTTGAATGCGTGATTAAACATAGTGGAGACACCTGTAATGGTCATTCTTCTCCTCCTTCTTTGTCATTTTATGGCTTTTTTTCCCTTTTAATAAAAAATAATAGCTTGAATTATAAAACTGATAGTGATTTATGAACATTTTTAACTATTTAATCCAGGCTATTTTTCTGGATGTCCTTGAAATAAGCTGTAAGAGCACAAAAATGTTTACTGATGGATATTTCAGCAATCCTTAACTCTCATTATTAATCTTGTACTTCACATAAGTTCATCTTTTTAAACAGAGTGGAACATAAATTGAAAAAAGTTCCACAAAAAAACAACAAGTTCTCAATATATTTCTTCTCGATGACCACATCTGATTTTACAGAATTATGTGGACAGAAATAACAATTACCTGCGCAGCCTGATGCAGCTGCCAGCAGCACGGCTTTGGTCTACGGATACTGCCTGGTATACGTATTTTGTGGCGCTGGTGACAGAATACTACGACAGGTCAGACGTAGACTCATTACAGCAATTCTAATGAGAAAACTGGCAGCAGCCTGGAACTGTCGAGACACATACTGCCTTCCAGGACTGATGGATGTCCCACAGGACCATACCCGTATGCATAGTGGGATATGCGGTGAAAATCATAAATCAGCATCCATAAATCAGCCTCTGTGTCTTACTCTAAAAACTCAGACACAGAAATTAGGAGGGGGAATTAAAGGAGACAGAAATGGAGGACGAGGGAAACTGATAGTAAGCAAGTGCCAGGGACGGTGCAGCCTGCGGTACGCTAAGGAAAGAAGGGAGTTGCCTGTTAACTGACAGCCAAAGCTCTAAAATTTCGAAGAGGATCTGTAAAATTAATGATTGATTTCCTGCTTCTCAGAATTGATCTATTGTTCCCGCGACGTCTTTCCAGCCCACATACATTTTTCCTGTGGCGGTCATCTATAATTGCCGAAGTTTTTCATGCAAGTTATCTTGTCATGCCAAAGCTCTAGAACCCATCTACTGCACAGCAGCACAAATGGTGGGGAGGAAGGCGTGCCTGGCCTCTGATAGCAACCAGAATACAAATGTTGTGTGTTCAAGCAAGCATCACACACACTTTGTTTATAGAGAAGCACAGGCACACTGATGCATAAACACACACACACACACACACAGTCACAAGCTTCCTTATCTCTGTAATTGGCATGGGGGGGTCAGAGCATAGATAATCATGGCTGGAGGACATATTCTGTTTGTGCTATCCTCCCTGCTTTCTATTCCTCTACTCTTGTGCCATCTTCCTCGCCATCTCAACCACACAAAGCCCCTTGCAGATTTGCTCTTTTAAACACTGACATATGCAGCCACCTCCCATCCCTTTTGTCCCTGTTTGAAATGCAGCGCCATGCAGGAGATGTCATGCATATAGCCAGGTGTTGCTAGGTTGTTGTGTCACCATGTGACAACACCCTAAACTGGCTGCCAAACCATGTCGTCCCACAGCTCCTTGCAACACCTCCGTGTTACATCATGATAAATCCCTGCTTCCAGAGGTTCAACGCTTCCAGTCGGGCAAACGAGGGAGATGCTTCTTAGGGGAAATCGACGGTACACTAATGAAAAACAGGGAAGAAACAGACAGATGGAGTGTTGATGCCACTGTATTTTATGCCGTCATCTCTTTAAATTTAGTCTCAAAATATATGCTTATTTTCTTAGATCGCTGTCATTGAGATTGCTTGTGAGTGTCTATGCATCGAGGCACACCCAGATTTTTATTAAATTTACCGCAGTAGACCTGCACTCTTTGAAGATAATGCCATTATGACTCCTATTTTGAGGTTTCATTCAACTCCAAAGTGACTTCTGTCACCTGCAACAGAAATTATATTAGTTTCTGCAGTGTCCTTTAGCTATTTCTGCTATCAACACCTGATTCTACTGAAAAATACCAATTTTATATGGATCACTTGCTTCTGTTTAAGAACCCGTGCCTTATAGATCACAGCCCACCACAGTAGAAAGGTTATTTCTACTTACTTATGATATGCGTATAATAACCATTTGGTAAATAAACCTGCCTGAAGAGGGGCTAAGGTACAAAAGAATGAATAAATAAAAGAAAAGGAAAAACTCACATGCATGATGTATATAAGAAGAACTGATGTGACTTGGGCAAAACATGTTTTTAAAATGTTGCCATTAACCGGTTCATTTTTAAACAAGACCGTTTTGGAGGTGAAAGCCAGTGAATGCAGTTAACACAGTTACCAGTCATGAATCATGAACTGGCACCCCCAGTCTCTGAGTAAGGCTTCATTTACATATTTTAACCTCTGAATTCAGTTTCAGACTCGTGTATATAAGCAGTGACTCAGGTCTGTGGGTTGTGGGGATCAGATATTTTTCCTTTTGTTTTTATTTTTATTTTATAACAGGAATATTTTGTGTCCAAGGGGCAGATTTACTAAACAAATTACCATGTAGTCTTTAATCATAAATAGTGCCAAAGGGAGTGTCAAACTGTTGGACATGTTCCAAAGTTGCTTTAATCTGCAGACAAAAACCTCATTTCTATCGTGACCAATGCAGTCTTTTGGGAACAGCTCAAATGACTGTAGTCAGACGTGCAGCTGATTATCAAGAAGCTTTCATTTACCAGCAAAACTATAAGACTGTACCATAAAAGACCCTACAACAACAACCTTTAGCTCGTCAGTTAAAATATTTGAGAAGTGCTCTTTGTTTTTTGTGTGCATGTGTCACACACACACAGTTGTGTTTAAAGTTCAAAATCCCTATAATAGCTTTTATTTTCAAACATGCAAATCCACTTGGAACACTGCACGTCCTGTTCCAAATGAAGCCATGAAGATTTTCAAATTTGCGACCATTTATTTTATAGAAAGTGAAAAAGGGAATGTTAGGCCCAGAAGCAGTACCTGCATTTTTCTTTTCAATCTTTTACCACATAAACTGCAAAACGATTAAAGATTCTCTTGTGAATGACTTATCTATTTAGTTTTATAATCGCTGTTACATCTGTGTTTCATGGAGTCGAACAACTTCTGGCAGGTTCCACAATTCCTCTGCATTTCTTGGTTTCTCCTCAAACAGCATTTTTGGTGTCAGCCCACATGTTTTCTATTGAATTAAGGTCAGAGGATTGGGCTGGCCGCACTATACCTAATGATACTTGTTGGTCTGGAACCGAGATGTTTGGGGTTATTGTCTCGTTGAAACAGCCATTTCGAGAGCATTTCCTCTTCAGCATGAGGACCTCTTCAGGTACTTTGATGTATTCAGACTGATTCATGATGATAAACAGGTGATGAACAGACCCGACACCACAGAATGAGAAGCATCTCCATATGATGGTGCTTGCACCACCATGCCTCTCTTTCTTCAGCATACTGAGACCTGAATTCAGTGTTTGGGGGTCATCTGATAAACTGTCTGTGGTCCCTGGACCCAAAAAGAACAATATTGATTTCACCAGTCTACAAAAAGATGATGTGTCATTTCTCTTTAGGCCAGTCAGCATATTCTCTGTACCTTCTTCAGCACATGTCATATTTTCTTGCCGATAGCTTGGCTGCACATATGCGTCTAATAGTTACAGTACTGACAGGTAACTTTAGACCTCCTTTGATCACCCTGGAGCGGATCATTGCCTGTGTGTTTCACATTTTGGCTTTTCTTCGATCCGTTCAGAGGGCAGCTTTCCATTTTATTCCACATCAAAATATTTCAGGTTGAAAACGTAAAGCATTTAAGGTTGTTTTAACCGAGCAGACTATGACTTCTGTGTTCTCCCTTCCAATCAACTTTGTATTCAAAGTAAGCCTGTTCATTGGAACAATGACAAGAACGACCCAGTTTACTATGAATAGTAAAATGGGTCATAAATGGGAAGTGACTCATCTAAAACCAGCGTGTGCAACATTTGCTGCCTTCATCCTTAAATAAGGACAACATGTTTGACAAATGTCTTTTTTGCAGAATGAATGACTTCGCTAATCAAACTCCACAGTGAATCTTTTTTGAACAGCCAAATTTTCCTTTTTCTTCACTTTCTGTAAAAATAAAAAGTTAATCATGACAAATAAAAATATGTATGATCATGGTTTCTACCTTTCAAGCTGTAATTATTTCTGTCACCTGCATGAGACTAAGTTCAGGGTAATCAGGCATGAGATTGCCACTTGCTTTCATATTCAGAGTTGTATATTGAGATTACCTCTATACTTAACTCATAAAATTAAAATCCAATGTGGTCAAAGGTGTCGCCTCTCCAGTGGCGTGTTGGTAGTGCTTCTCATGCACCGGGACATCTGGGGTAATCAGTCATGCTGACCACTCTGCTCTAGCAAACCCAAACAGGGAGCAGCTGAAAAGGAAGTCAAAGGCACCCAACTTCACTTCACTTTGCTTGACACTACCTACAGGAAGAAGTTACTTGGTTTATTTTCCAAATGTAGCCTCTGAATTAGCCTACAATTCATTCAACCTGTCAGCTAGTGTGTCTGCCAACCAGACACTAATAGAAATATACATGAGTCCCTTCATATTTAGTTGGCTTGTAATAAAAGGGTGTTTTTCAGTGATTTTTTTTTCTTTTCTTTTTTTTAAATGCATTCTTTCCATTTCTGAAACCAGTGATAGACCCTGTGGTCTATGCCGTTATGTGCATGTGCAAAGATTATTTCCATCTGCTTTGATGTAGCCATGCCTTTTGAATTTGGTTTTGTGTTTGTGCAACTGAGTAAGCCAGAATGAATTTAATAGAACAGTTCAAGCCCCACTTTCTTATAAATCACGGATTTCTTAATTCTGCTTTCGTGCAAACAGGTCTGATAAGCTAATTGACAGAGCGCACCAATTGTACCATGAAGCAATGGTAGCTGTACTTAGATGCAAGTGGTTGGATTCTGCCTCGTAAAACTAAGAAAGTGTCCAAAATGTTACCGGTCTTCTGTGTCCAGTGCCAGAGATCCCTAACGCCCCTGAGCACCTGCTGCAGAAACTGGTTCACAACGCCATCAAGGAAGCTACTTGTATACCAGCAACCTGGCATGATTCTTCTCAAACATTTAAAGTCCCACAATGCATTGCAGTATAGCACATAATAAGAAAAGTATAAGCTTATCTTGGGAGTATGTTTATATTAATGAGGTGATTTATGTGCAAAGCTACTCAGATTTCCTGATTATTTCATTTTTTTATTTTTTTTATTGTGACATCACATTTTATAGCAAATTCATGCAGCAAAGCAGAAGACTCTAAGGTGTTAGGATCACGATAAAGCAGCTGTTGGATGACTGCACCCTCACCGCTTGGTAATATACTTTATTACACTTAGGGACAGTTGAAAATATGGGCCATTATATCCAATATCAGCAAGTTATAACTCCTTTTAAAAATACTGAAACAATCATAATGAAAAGAAGAAAAAACGCGATGAGCTTTAAAAGTAGGGTCATGTTTAAATCAGTGTGTTGGGAAGGTTGCCATCATTTGAATTTACATGAATGCAGATTCCTCTCCTTCAAACTATCTCTCACCGTTGTTTCTGTGGAATATTTCTGCCTCACGCAGCCATGCCAAGTGCAATTATGAATTTTCTTTTCCAACACTAAATATTTCTATAATCGGCATTGAACTGTGAACTGAAACTGTGGTGGATCAGTCTGCACAGTACGGGTCTGGGCCAGGTGCAGAGTGATAGTAAATCAGTCCGTCTCAATCACTTTATTTAGTGGATTCAACTTTCATTTTACTGTATTTCTTTTTTTTTATGGCATCACACTGCGTTACCTTTTTTATAGCTGCTCATCAATGCAAATAATTGTCTTATTTTCTGATCAGACTACATGAGTTCATCAGCAAATATAAACACCAGTTCAGAGTTTAATGGAACACATAAGGTTACATGTCTGCTGTAGATGTTCTTCAGCTGAATAGTTAAAGATTTGTTTGAATTTCTAGACATTGGCACGTTTTCCTCGTTAGCATGCGGATGTGTAATTTCATGTTAAAACTGGTGCACTTATTCTGTAAACTGCAACACTAATTTCTGAAGGGACGTGATGCCCTCAATCATTTTGCAAATGATGTCCTAAATCATGCACTAACCTTTTCTAATGAAAATGCCATATGAGAGCGGTGGCATGGAGGGCTGTGGTGTACTGGTGTTGCGGCCCCAGCGTCCAGACAGCAGCCGACTTGAGTAATCAAGTGTGAAGGTTGTGAGGAGCAAACAACCATTAACCTCCCAAACACAGGCCATCATTTCTGTCTGCAGAGGACAGATGGGATGGTGCGCACATGTGCCTTAGTGTGTGAGTGGGCTGCCATGGCTGGTGGGTGTGGTGCAGGATCAGGCATCTGTGTCTTTTATTGCTGTTTGATAGAGTGGATCATGTGTGCTCGTGAGCATGTCTGCCTTCCTTCTGAGTGTGTGCAACGATGCTGGGAACTCGCTAGTTTGAGGCACAGGCTGCAGCCTGGTAAACGGCGTATCAATGTGAACGTATATAATCTGGCATCCACGTCTATTTATTCTGATTTGCAGGCAAATCAGGCCATGTAGCCGACTCTGTCAGCCTATCCAGTGTGATCTTGGCACACGTTATTCCCATATGCCAGTATTGCATGGCTGTGCTTGGCATGCCCGGTTCTGTTTGACATGCCACTGTGTCGACTGGTGTGATGCCATCCTGAACTGGTCCATCTGCTGTTGGCCAAACTAGTGAGAGAGAAATCATAGGGACAAGAAAAGGAGGGGTGGGGGGGTTATTGGACCTGGGTTTGGCAAGTTTTGACATCCAAAAATGTGGTGAGCTGCTGTCCTATAAATGCTTCGGAGAGGATGAGTACTTTTCAGTAGGAGCTCTGGTAACAAGTACGAGAACTTTTCACTCCCATCTGAAGACTGTGCTTCCCAACGAATCTTGAACATGATGATGTGGCTCTACTGTAGCTTTTAGTGTAAATCAAGGTATTTGTAGGCTAGTTACAATTCAGCAGCTGTCTCTATTTATCCTTCACAGAAAAAGTGAGCTCCGCCCACTGGAAGAGTGCTGCATTGGGTAACTTTTTTCAGAATTCGTCAGAATATTTAACGGATGCCAGTGAGGGGACTTTCATTCCCTTAAGAAAAAAAATGCTTGTGGTGGTGGAAAAGATGTTCCTCAATGTCAAATTATTGGTCTGCATTAAGCAAACATGGTTAGGAGAGTCTTAAAACTCAAATTTGGATATGAATTATTATTATTAATAATTAAACCCTGGCAGGGTAATGATGAACTGGGAGGCTGGGAGTAATGAGAGTGATTCCAAAGCAGTTATAAATCCAGGAAAATAAAAAGAATATAACAGAACTTAGGACAGTTTTGAAAGTTAAAGTATGAGCTTTTCCACGAGGATAAGAGAACTTAAGGTATTCAAGCATTTGAATTAACAATCATGAAACCATTGTTTATGTTATGTCCTTTCTTCAAAAGCTGATGCAATTTCTAGACATTTTAATGACATTTTGCAGTCGGTTTGGGTCTGTGTTCCACCCTTTACAACACTTCAGTTCATAGCAACCAGTTTTAGGGGTGGTGTCATCCACTTGACCCAGATAAAGCCATAATTATATTCTTTTTCCTGTAAAGGTGCCTTTGATTGTGTTAATGTGTTTTCCACAACCTCACAGAGTCAAGTTTTCATTACGTCCGTGCATTTTTACAACTTGGTAATAAAATAGCAAATATCTGGGATAATCTAGTCTGCTATTCAATTGAATCATTGCAGAAAATACAATAAAGCATCATTTTAATATGACTATACTGGACAGTGTGATTAAAGTTATTTCAGAATGTTTATTATTATTGTTGTGCCGAAAGATAAAAGTACTTTGACACCCCGCAACTGAATTGAAGTGGCTACTTAATCTTGGCTGTGAGGATAATAATCTCATGCTAAATTAAGTATATTACGTTGTGTTACTGATGGCCATTTCATCATTGAAAAATGAGAGTGTGAATATACACAAATAAACAAAGCCTTAACAATGTTTTAATACATCTGTTCATCCTTGAACATAAATTTTGCCTTAATCATATGACATTTTCGTTTGTGATGGAGACAGTAATTCCCATAAATCCTTCCTCTTGCAGCACGTCCTTTATTAATGGTTTGAATGAGAGGCTCCGTTTCAGCAGAGATTATACACTGTGCATTTCAGATTAGGTATTGCCGTCCTGGTTAATGTTGGCCCATGGCTGGAATTAGGAAAGGAAGCACCAGTAAATACTTAAAAGAAGCATTTCTTTTGCATGTGAATAAATACAAACTGGTGCATAGTTGCAGAGCACTACAGGGGTCTTTGCAGCACGGCAGTGAGATGTGCAGCCTTCATATGATTTAGTCATTTGTTTTGAGGAGAACATTAGGGTCTGAGTGTGTTTTGAAAGTAGAGAGAGCTGGGAGAGCTCAGTTGCTTGTATGTGTTTGTATTTGGTGTGTATGAGGGTCGGTGTGTGTCATTACTTTATTAGTGATACTAAGGAGCTGTGCCAGGGGCACAGATGGCAAAGGAAAGAGGGGGCATGAGGTTGGCATAAAAGCTGCAGCAGACACTCGCATGCCACGCAGATCAGCTTGCTCAAAGCAACGTGGGGGGAAAAAAAGTAAACCTCAGGAATAAGCTCAGTATGTTTTCCTAATAATTGTGATGTAAGGTAAAGATGGGCGCTCCCACGTTCACGTGCGTATTTACTCCCCCTCATATTGATCACAGTGGTGCCCCGTTGCCAGGAAATCAACTGTGCTGACACGGCATCATCTCCTCGCCACACATGCACAGCCTGCTTTTCCCCTGCACTCCTCCCGTCACCTCTCGTCAGCTTTAATACTCTAAAGACAGAAATAAATATTTTAACAGTACCCTTTTATGAAAATGGGCCCCCTACTTGCTCTGTTGCGTATGCACAAACACACTGCCATGCACACAGACCCCCCCCAACCCCCAGAGTCTAATTACAAGCAGTGGTCTGGTTGCGTAGGGGAAAAGCAGGGTAGCATGTCTGTGTGGGAGATGTCTTGTGCACAGCATGTTCTGCTCTCCTTTGCAAGGTAGAAGCACTCTCTCCATCCCTCTTGCACACACAAGTGCGTCTCCCGCGAATGTAGGAAGTATAAAAGCCATGCGGTTCATAGCCTACAATACACCTGAGGAACACCCACCAGCACAAGAAAACAAATATCTTCATACGCCTGAATCTACAGATAGGATTCATGGTGGCCAGTTAGCTGGATTCAGACAATAATACTACAAGTGATATTGATAATACCTTCTATAATAGTCTGTTCACTGCTTTACTTTGGCAAATGTAAATTTATCGGTGCACCAGTATTATGACAGTATTGTTTTAATATTATATATTGCATTGGGTGTCAGATATTATCTTGAACTATTTCTTCTTTCTTTAGACAGTATGGTGAGGTGCTATTTCACAGAATGTTCCAGTCAATTAAGAGCAATAACTAAAATGTGTCCGTGCATCTTTAAAAAGGAAATTCTTTGCAAAGGTATATGATCATGAGATGTTACTCATTGCTGATTACAGCAGGAGTTCTGCACTGTCATCTGATTCTACACCACTACACCTTTCTGAAACCATAAAGAAGCCAAATATCACAACTCACCTAGCATTTGGTCTCTGGCATGTTTTAAAGTCACACTGCATAAGATTGTGCTCTTCAGCACCCTCTCTGGTTGAGAAGCAAAATTGTCTGTTACCATTGTTATACATATTCCCCCAGCTCGTATGAACCAGTGAGAAAACAAAGAACTTTAGTAATACAGCCTGATATCCACCAAATGCAAATGCACAGGATGTGAAAAGCAAAAAAAATATGACTTAATAATCCAAAAGCAGCAAGGTTAGGATGCCATCCCACTGGAAGCCCTCCTCTGGTCTCAGCCAGTGGCTGTACATGATTGGACAAACGATGCCCACTGGTTTCTACAACTTGGGAAGCCTGGTTTTCCTCCAACTACATGGCACCATGTTGCAGAGGCGGGACAAAGCTGTGAAAGACAGCGGCAGAGCCAATAGTTAGCGCTCAGTCAAGCATGTCAAATAAATCCAGGCATCTGGTTAGTCAGCTTAAATTAAAAATTTATCTGATGTGGTACAAAAAAAATTAAAAAATTCAGACCAAAATCGATTTTTGGACCAGGTTGTAATTCTGCTACAAAGTTGGGTGTCAAAGGATATTTGTTCTGTTTTGGAGCCAGCACCTAGTGGTCAGTGGAGGAACTGCAGCAAAATGTATTTCCTTGCTGGCCTTCAACCTGGAAGTGAGATGGTGGCTACGTGTTCTCAGCCTATGCCAGTGAGTTTATTCCAGTATTGACTCGTGAACAGGAACTTGATTGAGTGTTCTCCCCTTCTTGACTCATTTGACAAAACCGTCTTCCTTTCTTCACTCTGGCCTCCACTCAGTAAACCCAGTAACTGTGGCTGCCATGTCGGATCATTACAGGCGAGGTTGAGCTGCTTGTCTTTCTGTAAATTTGTGTATAAATATTTGTAGTTTGCTTGTCTGTTTTATTTGTGGATTTATTTAACGTTTCAAAATTCGTATATGGTAGCATAGCCTTTTTTATGTTTTGGGTCAAATGTTTTGGACATATTTCTGCGTCTTCTCAAACTAGTTGCTGGAATTTTGGTCCATTCCTTCTGACAGAACTGGTTGGAACTCAGTCAGGTTTGTACACCGTGTTGCTCTCACTAACCTTTTCAGCTCTTCTTGCAAATTTTCCATAGGATTGAGATCAGGGCTTCCAAACATTGACTTTCTTGTCCTGAAGGCGCTTGGTAACTAGTTTGGCAGTATGCTTTGGGTAACTGTCCATTTGGAAGACACATCTATGCCAAAGCTTTAGCTTCCTGGATGATGTCTTGAAATGTGGCTCCAATTTTCTATTGATATTGAGCACTCAGTAAGAGACACTGACACAATAAATTCTACACTACGCTATTGGCCCTTCTCCACTAGTACCTGCTTGGCTCGACTCGACTGACCTCAGATTTTCAGTTAGAACCCCAGCCAAGTAGGTGCGAAAAAAGGAGGTACTAGCTAGTACTATGACCTAGTTGAAAACCCTTACAGCAGAGTACAGCCAAGCTGAGTAGGTACTAGTGGAGAAGGGCCTTTAGTTATTTCCAGTGTGCAGGTGGGTATGGTGGCTCTTTGTGGCTAGACTACGCTACTTTACTACTGTTATGTATTGTATACAAAAGTGTGTGTTCTGAGTATCAAACCCTCAGTAAGAGCCATCACCACCATGAATTAGCCAGTGAGCAGTGATAACTCACATCTCTGGGTCTTCAGGTGCTTTCATCAGTGTTTCATTTAATTAGACTCACCACACCTCCAGGAGGCTAAACGGTGATTTCTGGCGTCCCAGAGTCACTCTCCTAATGCCAACCATTACTGTTCCACCACACCACCACAACAAACTCCATTACCTACAATGCAAAATGGCTACCTCCACTGTACTGCCAACAAAATGGCTACTTCCTGAAAAAATGGCTACCACAGTAAAGCCAGCTTTGTCACCTTCAACAAACCCATACAACCCACATACAAACTCCAGTTAGTGACAATATCAATGGTATCTTCTAACACCCTGCAAGAGCAAACACACTTACCTGCATGGTCCCAAACAAACAATCAAGTAGGCCACACCCACTTCCTTAAATAAGCTTCCTCTTCCTGGTTTTCCTCCTCTGAGGCCTGACTGGTGGCCTTCATCTCTCTCAACCTTTACTTCCTCTTCTTTATGAACAGAGGAGGTTTGCTAAAACTAAACTTATTTTGGTCCCCAACTACTGACCACATCTGGCTGCCTAATCTAACATTTCTTTTACAAACTTCCTTAAACTCTACCCACATATTCCCAGTTTCCCCAGTAATGAAAGTGTAGATCCAGCTATGAAACCCCTACAACCAACCTCCACTGGACACACCCTAACTTTCCATCCTCGCTGCTCAGCTTCTGCTCCCAAATCTGCATATCTGAGCTGTTTCCTTTGAATCTTCCAGTGAACCGTCAACTCAATAAAATAAACTATCTGCTGACTAACTGACCTCTAAACTATATCAGACCTTAAACTAGTACAAACTAATAAAATAAACTATCTGCTGACTAACTGACCACTAAACTATATCAGACCTTAAACTAGTGTAAACTATTGTATGAGGAACAAGCACTAGCTGGATTACAACGCTCTCTTCCTTTGAACCTCTTAACTCTTTCATACATCTATTTTCAGGAATTACTTTGGGGAAAAAAATGTCAAAGATTATAATGTGGACCTACATTTAAAAATGTTGTTTAAAACAAAACAGGAAGAAATACTGAAACAAAAAAACAAACAAAAACACTAATCCTACCTAAATGTGGTGTCAATATGAACAGATCAGAATTGTTTCATAAACTGTGAGCAGAGCGATATTTACCCATTTTGGTGAAACTCGTGATAGTAGTTTTTGTAGCTAAGAACCAAATGACATTTATATCAAGAATTATCAGTTATTGCTTCACTTTCCAAATACTTTCTTGGACAGAAGACATGCTATTAAATATCTGCATTAATCTAGTCTTGGTGTTGCAGGTAACAGAAGAGCTTTTTTCATTAACGTACACTTGGTCTTACGAAACCATGATGAAAAAACGTTGTATGCAGTCTTCAAGAATCCTGACCAGACTTATTAGTCAAGAATCGATTTCTGTATATTTGTATGGACCATCACACAGAAATGTATATTACAGTCAGATGGTTCCAGGTGACTTTTCTAATAAATGGATATTTTGTGGAGGATCATCCAAGAAAGCATTCTGGAATAGCACCATGCTAGCAGCCATTAGTTTCAGTAGCTGCTGTCATATTGATGTCATTGTGCGTCATTTTGAGCTTCCGTTCTTGTCTTCCTATAATTGAAAACATTTTTTGTTTTTTTTGTTTTATTTTTCAGGCCAGTTTGGAGGCTGTGCTGCCTAACTGGCAGTATTTCCTCTGACACTTTTAAAGGTTTGTTATGATAAATCACCGTTGCAATCAGAATTGCTGACAAGGGGAACAACTAATCAGGCTTGTAAAGATGAGTCATAGGAAACGATAAATAATTAAAGAATTTAAAAAAATGATCAACCATAGCATCATAGAAGTATTTGGAGAAGATGGACTGCTTTGTACTCACACATCTGTGATGATGACTGCATTAATATAAAAAAAGTACACTGTGATTTTAGAGCATATGCTTAAAAATGGGAGTTACTGCCTTGTGCCACTTTTCAGTACTCCACTGGGGCTATAATGTATGTACATACATCCTTAAACTTGCTCTGCATTCTAACTCCCAAGGTATTTTAACAAGCTAAATCTAGACATCGTGTAAGGGAGGAAGCTGGTATAAGCCACCTTATTAGCTCAGTTATTCAGTTGCTCTGAGAAATTGTGGGGCTTTTAATTTGAAGAATTACCCCACATTCATGTCTGACCTAAACAATCTTAACACTCTGACTACATATGTGTGAGTGAAGCAGAAAAAAAGAGCCTGATGCTTGACGGCTTGTCTCCCTGTGTGATGCAAATTTGTGAGATTGTGCCTGTGGCCCAGTGTTGCTGTGGCGTTGATTGTGTTACAGTGATCATTTCTCTTTGGTTGATCACATGAAACAGTAGCTGGGTTGCGAGATGATGAATAGATATTACGCACCTGGGAATTTTGTGCGGCATGCAGCTGTGGATTGGTTGGCTGTTGGAGCTGTTTGCAACGAGCTTGAATAATAGTAACAATAGATATTCGTTGGTCAGATCCTTGTATCTGAAGAACCTCAGACATGAGTGTTTACAGACAACCATCGTAAATGTGTGTAAAATCTGATACTTTTCTACTCAGGTTAACATCTGGAATGCTGTAACCTTTAATCACAGGAAGAGAAAACAATGATTTTTCATTTTTTGGTCATCTTATTACCAATGTTGTCATGAGTTGGACCAAACAGACTGATGTTTGACTCTTATACTTTGAAGTTGTTTTTGCACCAAAGGTAATAAAAACAGTTACATTATTTTGTTCAAGTGCATCACAATCTGAAAAGAGACTAATGGTGAAAACTTGCAGACATTGACTGTGTGCTATTGATCCAATTGTATTAATCAAGTTGTTTACACAGAGAGCAAAGCCATCCATAGTGGATGACTGCTGGTAATTATGCAAGTGCCTACAAAGATCACATCTCTTACTTATTGTGTAGTGATGCTTCAGAATGAAGGAGAAGAATCCACAGTCTTTAACTATCGGTACACCATCAAAGACATCTTGACATCTCGCCTGCAACCATTTTACATATTTACAGTGGAAAGAAAAATGCAGGGTAGGAGGGAATGCTGAAAAACCCGAAGGAGAGATGAGGCAATGGGGGCATGTCCTGCCCAAGACACAGAAGGGCCCGTGAGAGGGTGTTATAATTACTAGCCCTTTCATTAACGAGGCCTTCTTCCATTGTTTTTATTTTTCTCTTTTCTGGCCCTCATAGCACATATCCGGGTCTCTTGTCCGAGTTGTTCCCGTGCAGGGATTTTAAAGCTTCACTTCGCTGGCAGCACATACAACGCATGATGTTTGAGGCAGTCATGTTCCTTAACTTTAAGCCAGTTCACAAATATTTAAGTTTTGTAAAAGTTATATATGTGAAAGTAAACTCCACACTCCAGCCCATTAAGGTCTGTAAGATGTTTCTACCTCCAGCTTTACTTGTGGTTTTCCTTCAGATGTTGGCCTTTGTTGTAAGCAGTCCTGCCGTTTGGGCAGCAGTGGCACTGCTCTCCTGTGTGCTTCTGCAGCTGCGCAAAAATAAATATTACATGAGCGCCATCCAACAGAAAGACATACCTATTTATTTGTGCTGCGCTGAGCCCTTCCTACGTTTTACAGCCTGACTACATCAGCCAGACAGCTCTATAGCAGCTCTGTTGCACTTTGTTTCCTAATTTTTAGTTCTTTTCCCTTTTTTTTCATAATTCATTTCTGGTCTCTGTCTACCTTGGCAGCTTTAATATCTCTACCAGCAGCTTTCTTCTGCTCTTTATCTCTTTGCAGTCTTTTCCTCCATATTTACTTCACATATGCTGTGATCTGAAGTCCTTCTATCTGGCTTCATGTCACTGAAGACAAAAGGCCACCAAAAATATGAATTATTTACAGTAAAAACAAGGCAATTAAAAAAGTAACAGTGAGTGGTTCTCCTATGAATCATATCTGTTCTGGGGGAGGGGGGGGGGGGGGGGGGGGGGGGAGGGGGGGGGGGGGGGGTGGGGGGGGGGGGGGGGGGTG
>JBAMYA010028419.1:0-16169 GCA_037176975.1 Arrhamphus sclerolepis | reverse complement strand
TATATATACATACACACACACATACATATATATATGTATATATATACTCACATATATACATACATATGCTGTGTCCAACACTGACTCTATAGGACATGTGCTTGTGGTTTCTCACACCTTGACATTTCTACCAAATCATCTGGGATGTGATAGTGATGAAGCATATTTGGGAGTGGAATGGGTCAAGGCCTCTGAATTTTTTAGGTGAAGTTCTTGAGTTGTTGATGAACAGGTTTTTACATTTTACACAGAGAGGCCTTCAGGGAATGCATTTAGGTGTGTAGTTCATGTCCAAGTAATGCCAACGTAAATGTCAGCATCAGAATACTGTATACGTCTGTCTTCACTCACTAAAATGTAAATTAATAGAGAAAACTAAAGCAAAAATATATAAAGCAACAAGGAATAGCTGGTCCTAATGACATAAAAGGAGATTTTGGTTCCTTACTCATTGGACTGACTAAAATAAATACTGAAGGGTCTGAATGGATTTAACTTGAAGACGGTGTTTGGTCAGGGGGGAGGGATGGATGGATATTTCAGATGACAGTGAGGTGTTTAAAGTAGTTGAACGATCAAAGGAAGAAGATGGAAAGAAGTAATAAAGTTTGTCTCAGGGTTTCAGCAGAACGTTATGACACACAGAGAGACAATTGATTCAGAAGAAGGTGAGACAGAGCTGTGCATGTGTGTCATAGTTAGATAAACTTTTAGGATGCTTTGCTATAAAGGCATACCTAAAAGTGAGACTGATGAAGTGCAGAACATCAGGCTTTGCAGGCGAGCTTCTCCCCCTGAGGCTGAGAGCATCATGAGCTAATCTGATCAAAGGGAACACAGGTAGAACTACACAGATAAACCACCTTACCCTACTGGGCTGTGAACCACCAGAAATATGGCTGGTTTATTGAATTTTACACTAGGAGATGGATCAAATAAAGTCTCGGTTGCTTTCTATGTCAGACTGTTTCACAGTTTTTAGGTGTGTCAGATTGTGTGATGGATATCAAGTGAATCCTGACTCTTGAGTTCTGTGTGAATGCATTTACTCTTAAAACTCACGTGTATCACGTGCTGTCCTAAATGCCATACACTGTCTGACTTTGTGATCAGAAGAATCTCATGTTGCCTTGGAAATATTGGCTGATATGGGAACATTCTTTGGATCAGCAACATCAGCATCAGTAATTCCCTCATATCCCTAAACTGCTGCAAGTACAGTGTGCACATCCCAGTATACCAACATACAGTATTTTATAGAGGAGAATATTTCTTTTTATTATTTCAGACTGTTTTACTCTGATTTTCTCTCTGATGTGAGCTGTGGCTCCATAATCAACCCTGTGCAGCTCCTACATTTTCATTGTGCTGCAGTGAATGCTAATGATCGTGTCAGTCTCATTGTAACCCAAGGTGCCAATCTCTCATCTTTACTAAGAGTGAAATGATGCTGAGAGATAACAACTTGTTGCTCATAGTGTGATCGGTGTGTTCGGAACGTACAGAGATAATTAAACCTGCAAGAACTAGTGCAAACTCAGAGAACATTATCTTGGACAGAGTAACTTGTGATTAGAAGACATTTTAGGAAAAAGCTTTATAGAGTGTGGGAGCTGGAGACTACAAAGATTCTGCATTACTGAAAGTATACCTCAGAGTATACATCTTCTCCTCCTTTCTCATTTGGTCTCTTTTTCTGCTACTGTTATGCTGAAAACACCACTGATCTCTTAAAATTAGAGTCCAGCCATAAAGTGAGCTGACTCAGTACATTATTAACATACCTTTTAGCCTAATATGGACAAGGGTGAAGAACACAGCAGTTGACATCTGGATGCTTTCCTTCCAGTCATGTTTTTAATGTCTTACAAGTAAGATTCAGCCCACATTTGCAGATTTAACACAACAGAAAATCGTTGCAATCCAACTAAAGTGCAGCAACATATTTTTGTCGTGTTGCTGCAGGTCTGTGGACATTTGCGCTTCGAAATCCACTGCAGTGAAGACCTACACACCACACTGTACTCAACACATAATGCGTCTCACCTCCATTCCAGGACCCGTTGTGGGGTAATACTGTTACGGCGGCATCATGGCTGTCAAGCGGCATGGTCCCATCAGCGTCGGTGATGTCAGGCTCCTGCAAGCTGTCATCCTCCACAATGTGTAGCTTGTCCTCATCATCAGAGTCTGAACTGGCCTCCAAGCCATTGTTGAAGTTTGTCACTGAAAAAAAAAAAAAGAAAAAGAAAAAAAGATGAATAGAGTAGACTGATGCCAGCATACTATTTGACCTACGATTTTAGCAATAGAACCACCAATTCATCCCTGGGATCCTTAATAAAAGAATTCATCTGAACTGACTAGAATCTGAGATGCATGAAAGGAAATTGTTTACATCTCACTCATGCATGTCAGAGAACACACACCCTGTCCCCAGTATGACGCATACTGGTGTGTGTAAGGAGGAATTTGATCATATCTGATCCATGCTGGATATACTTTCCATACTATTTAAGAAAGCAGAAACTGGGTGGGGACACTGTTTCTACACATTTTCCTCCTCATGAGTCACCTGTTTCTTATTCTAGTGACACATTTCAGAGTATTGCAGAAAATCAGAAAAATA
This sequence comes from Arrhamphus sclerolepis, assembly GCA_037176975.1. Taxonomy (NCBI): domain Eukaryota; kingdom Metazoa; phylum Chordata; class Actinopteri; order Beloniformes; family Hemiramphidae; genus Arrhamphus; species Arrhamphus sclerolepis. The sequence continues at coordinate 13,540 of JBAMYA010028419.1, read as the reverse complement.
TGAGCACTATTTTGAGTTTCAAAGAAGAGATTTTTTTTCATAGAAAATTGTACTATGATAAGTCAGGTGTCGCAACATTTACTCAAAATGCAGAAAAATAATTATTATTTTGACAATTCAGGTCAATTAGTCTTTATTTTAATGAAGAAAATAAATAATAGAGATGACATGATGCATTTGTTTGTGACCCATGATGTCCAAACGGAGTGTTTGTGTATAAAATAAATAAATGAAATACATAGATATAAATCTTACATCAGCATCAACATTAATCAGTTTGTGGCTTGAGGAGCTGACAATTTCTCTTTTAACACAGAGATGACATAAAAAGGACAAATAGGAGCTGAGAGGAAAGTAATCACTTGTTTGTCAGCCTCAGAAAGCAAATCTATTTTACACTGTGCTGCAGTCTGTGAGTTTGTCTGTGGGGCATGGCCTCTTAATGGGAGCTCACGTTGAAAAATGGACCATGAACTGATGTGACTCAAGCTACCAGTGTGTGCCTGTGTACACATGTGTGTGCAGCTTTGTATAAGTTTTGTGCAAAAGTTCTAGATGGTGGAAATGTGGAGCTGCACTGGGATTTAAGTGTTGATGAGCTGTATCCTTTAATTGCTGTCTGTGTGTAAATATACGCTGGAAAGTGTGTGTTGGTGCATGTGTGTATGCGCACGGTGAGGCTGTACATCTCACTAGAGGTGCTGCAAAGGCTTAATGAGGAGGACAGCTCAGTCTGGTGATTCACAGGTGACAGGTGCACACACACCCACATACAGACTCGCACGCTTCCAAAACCACATAACAAGCTCTGGTTAGCGTGTGGTTCAGGTAGCAACATAACCTTTACATATATGTGCTGTAAGCCTCATTACACACACTTACTGTCACCTGCCTACATGCAGACTACAACACCTTAAGTGAAAACTGCACCCATGCACAAACTCCAACATCAGCCCTGAAGAGTGATGTGATGTTTTTTTAGGGAAGACTCGTGACTCCTGCACGCAGACTGTGTAAGTGTACGTGTGTGTGTGTGCAGACCTCAGCTGAGGTCAAAGCATATCTAGATCAATATAAGAGGCTGTGAAGATCAAAGAGAGAGAAGAGACTTTAATGACTTGCAAAAGTTCTGGGTATGACAACACAAACCAGATGATAAAGAGGAACATGACATTTAGGCGCCACTCAGACTTTACGTGCGTCCTGAGAACTCTGATCAAAAGTGGCCAGTGCCTAGTCCGTGTTTACAACTGGCATTAAAAGCTGCGCCTAAATCTGTCTCGAGTGATCGGATCTGACTTTTAACTCTATACAATAAACAACAATCTCATTTTCATTTGCAAAACACAGTTATTTCTGACTAACAAAAGCAACAGCTGGAAATGACCCGGGTCAACTTTTTCAACAAAGGCTTTGCACAGTACAAGACAAGAAAATGAATAACAAAAGAACTTCATTGATTACAATTGTGGCTCCTGACTCCATCTCAAGGTGCTTTTGCTTTCGACTTCTGGAGGGAACGTGCACACAAATGTCCCAGACTATCTTCAAACGCATGCTGACTGATGAGGTTTGAATCCGTGCTGGAATGTGCTCAGACTTTGCATTGACCTAGGATGCATTTAAATTCAAGGTCTGAATGAGTTTTTAGGTAATCTCATTGTATTAGTACTACACATCCTGGTTATTTTAATTTCAAATATTAAGGATTTTTGCCTGATCAAAAGTCCAACAGCCAACAGCAGTCATTGGTCAACTCTGCACTCTGGAAGAGAGGAAGGAGGAGAGGGGATAAGGATGACCACCATGTGCAAGAGAACTAAGATTTGTCATCAAACGTCCACACGGAGGTGCAACATCATGACACCTGGTGTTCCCTCTGAAAAACCTGGTGACAAACGTAAATTTATATTTATTCTAATACTGCTTCTTATTAGTTTTTTCCCATGTAGATAATATTCTTCATGTGATTTGAGAGCTGGTTTTGAAAAGTGGAAGTGTCACAGTAACTTATATATCATTAAATATATATAAAAAAGAAGGAAATATTTTTTGTTGAGATAACATACAACAATATGGCTCGATTTTAGTCTTGTGATGCATGTGCTCCATGTCCAAGTTAAATCAGATTCTTAAGATTCTTGTTAGCAGCCAAATACGAAACATACAAATAATCAGTTAAAAGCCTGTAAATGCTGGTTTCCCTTTACTGCAGCCAAAGCCAAGTTCAAACAGACACTTCAGATTTCCTGTGATTTTCACTGTAAGATTTCTTACAATCATTGCTGTCAGCTGATGAAGTCTGAGCAAAAAGAGAAATGGTAACTTCAGTGAACCACTGTGATTTGAGTGGATGTAGATTAATGGTCCCCCGCAGCAGGCGTCCAACAACCTGCGTCTGTCTTCATTCAGACAAACACACATTATTAAGCAGACAGGCCTGTGGCAGTTACAATATTAGAAAGGTCTAGACTTTGAGCAGCTTATAGTATGTCTCTTCTAAGGAACAGAGGCTGCTTGTTGCAAATTGGTATTCTTAAAGGTGCTGGTTGGAGGGAGAAACGACCAGCTGAGCTTGGATGAAGCTCAATTCTGGTGAAGAAAGCCTAAACAAATATTCTTACCTATTTTATTTTGGTCAATATGCTGCATCAAATAGATGTAACATCAGCTGTAAAATGTATGACAGGTAGCATGCTGTGGCCAATACTCAAAATTTACTGAAATTAATGAACCTACTGATGTGACTTATAAAAACTGAGCTAAGTTCAAAATATCCCCATTAACAATAATAATTTAAATGTAATAATCATTTTTTCATGTTTGCTCCCCAAAAGGCCCATAGTGGAGGCAAATATTGAATAACAAGCTCTCTATCCCCTTATTTCCCTTGTTTTTCTTTGAAACTGATTACAGATTCATCGGTTGAGAACACAAATGCACGCAAATGTTTACATTTCATTAAACTAATGTATTTCTGATTTCTGCGGTCAGATACTTGGCTCACTGCAAGTTTGCCAATGAGAAATTCCTGGGGCTCTTACTTTGCAGTTATTCACTTCTGAGACATCTTATCAATAAATGATAAACAAACCGGATGAGAGCCACACATCCTAAGTCCAGAGGATGCAGACATTACTGCTTCTCCCAGAGTGCAGTTCCTATACAACTGGATAGGGGGCAGCAGTGAGCAAGGAAAGACCCAACAAGACAATGTGTAGTTATTGTGTTGAAGTTAAGAGAGTCGGAGAGCTGTCCACATCATCATGACAATGCGTCAAGCCAACTGTTAATTCTCCATCTGGAGGTCTGCAAAGAGAGACAGCAGCTAAGAGAGGAAGAGGAGAGTCTAGACAAAAGCATTTCTCCCTCCCTGACATCCATTTCCGTGATTAAGAATCTGTTTCTTAACAGTACCCTTCATTATTGCTCAAAACTAACAAACCTATTCTGTTTTTACTTAGATTTGTATTAATAGATTACCTTTGGTATCACTACTGAACCCTTTAAAATCTCACAGAATTTATTTATTTATTTTTTTTAATTTTCTTCAGTATATGTTACTTTTTCTTAGTTCTAGCCTCATCCAAGTGTTATATTCCAACATAATTTACGTTTTTTGTTTATTACAAACTTTTTTGTCTAAGTGGCACTATTTGTTCATTGGGGACGACTGAGCTTTAACTGCAGAGGACAGGATTTTTCTTTCTGCTCAATTAAAAACAAAGACAAGTTACATAAAGAGAATGAGAGCAGTAAGTCAGCAGATGGAATTCATAATATCCTGTCCCCAACTGTATTTATCTAACCTTTATTTAATCAAGTGTTAACAAGTGAAAATGAAAAAAAAAAGAAGCCTGAAGAAGGAAACAGCACAGTGTAAACAAATGTTAGCTCAATAAGTAAAAGAATACACCTAAATGTAATATCTTCCCTCTTCAGAGTAGCATCTGGTCACAGATTTTTTTTTCTTTTCATTTTCCTTACAGAACAGACATAGTAGCAGCAGTGGTTCACAGTGAGAGCATGAGAGGACCAGACATCAGGACATGCATCCCAAGACAGGAAACGATGTGTGGCTGACACACCACACCGCAACTCTGACTGGACCGCACGGGCTGGCATGTGGGTCAAAGATCAGCTGCAGTGCAAAGGAGAGGCGGGCGGGCGGGGGGGGGGTTAGACAGGCTTGAAATAGACTGCTATCAGTCTGTGAATGCATGTCAGCGTGTCAGAGCTACAACATCCTTTATGAAAAGTTTAAGAGGCATGTCAGTGTTTCTGTGAGGCTGTACTAAAATCACCCCACAGAGCTCACAAAGAGCTCCAGCAGGCTTTTTTTTTTCCTTTTGTGCTTTGTGATTCGTGATAAATCTAAAGACAAGCTATATTTTATGACTGGACTGAGACAGCAGAGTGAGGACATCATAGACATTCAGCTCTCGGATTATTTTGTTTTCTAAATCCAGTGCATCACTTTCCTCTCACTGTGCAAACACCCAAACTTACTGCCTGTCAGGTGGTGGCATGCTAAGTTTGGTTTCATTTCCATAAAAAACTGTTAATAGATTTGAGTCTGGACCAAGCGACAACCATCCCACTTCCAGGTTGAAACTCATCCAGGAAGTACGCTTTGTTGCAGTTTCTCAACAGACCACTAGGAGCTGGCTCCAAAACAGAGCAAACCCCCATTGACCACCATGTTAAAAGTGCCAACTCTGCAGCAGAATTAAACATATTTACAGCTTTGTACTAAAATGGGCTTTGAATACCAAATGGTTCGTGCACATTTGTTTACAGTCAATGGCCTGGACTAAAGCACCACCTTGTTGGAACACCTGAAACTGACTTGGCATTTTTTAAGTTAAATAATAAAAGACCACTACCAAAGAATAACTCATGTCCATCAAAATTGTTCTGAAGACATGATGATCAGCTTTTCCAGCTGAGTAGACATTTATCATACTGTACATGAATGAAAAACATTTTTATTTATGATTAATTTCTCAAAAGTCTTGAATACTGACAGGCAGGAGAGAGAAACAACAGCCTGTATGACAAGACCGCAGCTAATTGTCTAGTGTGTGTAGGTGTGTGTGTGTGTGTGTGTTTATTGACCATGTGCAGCTGTGCAGTATGGGACATCTGCCAAAACCCCTAACAGACAATTACCCCACTGTGTGTGTGTGTGTGTGTGTGTGTGTGTGTGTGTGTGTGTGTGTGTACATCACCAAAGCTGCCTGTCTGCTACTAGATGTGACCAGACTTTAACATGGTGAGCAGCTGCAGTCAGTTGGTGCCCTTAAAGGGACATTCACACATTTTCTCTCTCATTGTTCACTAACTAATTTGTCATCTTTCGTTTTTGTTTGGCAATGACATGTCCATCTTTTATGCTGGAAGTTAGTATAACAAAGATGGCTAAATATCTTGGATCCCTTTTGTGACTTTGCATACTGCATATTATTTGCATAAAGCTCAACTTAATCAATTAGGCCATTTAACAATATAATTAACACGTTAAGATGCATGCAGCTGCAGATGAACATAAGGATGACGGTAACAATTTACAACTGAAGGTGAGCGTTTAATCACTCAAGAGGGTTTAATTTCATGCTTCTACGTGCTGCAGAAGTGAGGCCGTCCCTACATCAGATGCCATTGTTGCTGCAAGGCTCCAGACCACAACCATTTAGAGGCATTTTACAACCCTTTTTTTTGTTTGCTTTGTTTTGATGCAACTAAATATTACAACAAGCCACACAGGTGCCACTTGGAAATATGACTCCCATCATATCAAAGACCTCAAGGCAGAGAGCATTCTGTCTGTGTGTGCGTGCACATTTATGTCACATGTGCGTAAGAGAAAGAGGAGAGCTAATGTGACGGCGGTCGTTACAACACCACGAGGGAACAGCGGGTTGCCTTCTTTTGTGCCCGTTCAATAAGTAGCTGTACTGTTGCTCTCATTCTGCACTGTAGTTTGAATTATGGGTTCATTTTTCAAATAAAAAGATCATTCATATTTGGCCGTGGCAACACATAAGATCTGATGTGGACGATGTTACACTGAAATACAACTAATATACACATTCAGAATTATCCATCTCAATTGCACTGCTGATAAAAAAGCTCTGGTAATGAAGACAGAAATACCAAAATAATTCAATTTGACAGTTTAAATCATGAAGCACTACTGATTTCTTTTTTTTCTAAAATAAAAAAAGTTTGTCTTAAATTGTTATCTCTTGAAATAAATTAAATTATTCTATAAAAGCTGATTTAAGTTCTGCATGTTATTTTAGTGTTCATAGATCAGATAAAATTTTTGTGGTAAGAAAGTTTAAGTATTAAAACTGGGATACTATTTATGGTCATCTATTGAAAGTTTTAAATTAAGTGCCATGTTTTATAGAAACTGTAAATGACTATCAGCCCATAGGAACCAAGATTCCTTCTCGAATTTAACCAGATTTAACCACATTTGGACTCAGATACAAAAGATTGTATTGGATTTTGGGAAATGTTGACAGTCTTTTTTTTTTCTTTAAGATTTCATAGGTAAAATCTCACATGCAACGCAAAAGTGCAAAAGTGTTGTTTGTTCCAGTCCTTCTTTTACTAAAGACAAATAGCATGAATGATGAGGTGTTTTTTTGTTTTTTTTGTTTAAATCAGAATGCTTTAGCTCATGTGGATGTTAAAGAACATCATCCCAAGCTTTGAAATGTAATACAAAAAAAAGAGGTTATCAAGTATGCAATGGCACTAATAAAGATAAAATGTCTCTTAGAATCTTTAATTTGTTTTGTGTGTAAAAGAGTAAAAACAGCCCTGATTGCACAACTGGAAGTTGTTAATTAATTATGGAGCACTGAGTCATATTTCTGTCGTGTCCGTTAAAAATGGGCATCATGAGGTAAGACACGAGGTTGCGTCACCTACACAGACAGAAGGAGGTGTAGTCGTTTTTTCCCTGGCACGCCACGCCACATTTCCATGCCCACCTTGCTTTAATATAGCTGACAACCTCTGGGCAAGCACACACTGCAGAGCTGTAAACACACACACACAGGAAAGCCCCTCTGGATGCAGCCAACAATATAAGACACAGACCCTGAAATACACATCTGCCACGTATGTTATACCTTCAAATACTGTACCCACAATCTTTTTTCATTCTGGTAAGTCACAGAAGGCTAACCTGTCTCAAGCTTTACGTGTGATGGTGTGTGTGTGAGTGTGTGAGTGTGCTTGTGTGCAGATTAATCAGGACTCTCCAGCTGCTTCCTGCTTGACCCAGGTGCTCAATCAGACCCTTTTCTTCCTCTTTCAAGGGTCGGCCCTTCACAGTTTCTGGAACTAAAGAAAAACTGATGGCACTCCTCTTTATGCACAAGTCATAAAAAATTCACACAAAAAAAATAATGGACCGAGCGTGGCATCGTACTTTAAAAGTCTGCCATGTCACTTAAAGGAATTGCTTTCTGTAAACAGCTATGCAATCTCCAGCAATGGTTCTGAATTCACGCTTATGCTCAAAAGAGGTTCAATATTACTAACCTAGCCATTTTGTTTGAAATCTAAAAGCACAGATTCAGCACTAGTTAGTACTCAAAGAAATTACACATTGAAATAAAAAAGAAATATTTGCTATACCATTGCTAGGCAAACTACGAACCCATAAAATCACAGTATATTTTACAAATCTGTAGGTGTAATAAATAATGCACAGTGGAGACAATCTGCTACTAATGAGGAACCTCTATGAAAGAAGTAATCAGTTAATAACAACAGTGGTATTTGGGACAGGCTTGCAGTTTCCCTGTGACCTGAGTTGTCATACAAAGATAATAGTCTTTGCCTTCTTATGTTAAATACCACTTTGATGCCAACAATAATAAATACATCAGCTGAAATGAATTCCCTTACAGAACAGCAACAAAAAAACCTCTACAGGGCCTTTTGCCATGACAAACAGCACCATATCCATCTGTGTCATGTTGTAGGTGTCATTAATAGTCTGCAATAAAATATCATTTTAATGTCCCCATCAAACATGCAAAAGCAGAAGGAGGGGCAGAAGCAAACATTTCTGCATCAAAAGGGATCCTTTGACATGATTCATATCAATAGTAGTGGTGTTAGCATGTTATAGCTTTTAAAAGGTGTATTTTAATGTTTCCAGAGGGTGAAAAATCACATCTGGAAATGAGTATATTCTGGCAGAGTTTGTTACAAGCTGTTTTACATACAAACCTGGAGTGACTCTTAAATCATGTTCAACCTTCCCAGACGCTGCTGTGAGACTAACTGAGGAGTGGGTGACGTAAATTCCCCCAAAACTACCTTTTACGGCAAAGCGTAGCTAGCTAAGATATGACTCATCAGGTGACAATTCACCTGACAGCATTGCTAAATCCTCTATGTGCAGGTGTGCTAAAGAAGTAAAAGGCTGAATTAAATTCTACCATCTATCCACTGTCTGTACTTGCTGAAAATTCATTCAAATTAAGTGTAAATGTAACTATGGAGGCAGAAACAAAGAACCAGTCATTTGGATCTTATGTATAACAGGACACCTGTTGGAATTTTACAGTAATTTAAATTATATCATAAACATTATTTGAGGTACAGGTGCTTTTGGCCTTACAAAATAGAAATTATATGGAGCCAGTACACGGCAGATTAAAAACTGAACTAAAATGACCCAGTTTCAATAAAGTCAATTAAAGTCTTAAAATGAAGCAATTTCAGGGCCTAAGCATAAATATTCATTTTATTCTACACCTGCTTTTTAACACTGGAGCTGCTGAAAATACTAAACCTTAAGCTGCATCTGGTGGTCTGTCAGCACCAACATGTGCAATACCTGCAACAATTTAGTTCAAAAATGAACATATGACTGCTGCATTTGGCAAGAGTATTAATATTCATCAGCTTAATGGCGTACACACACTGGTACGTGCTGAATTTCTGTGCATGTGTAATGAGTCTTGCTCTATGGGGAGGGGGGGGGCACTACACCAGGGTATTACATAACATCCAGAGCTCTCATATCAGTCCTGCTGCAGCTGCCTGGAAAAAGCTGCACTGCACCTCTGGACTTCACCATCATCTCTCTGATCAGTTGGACTTCTTCAGTGAGTCATATTCGCACCACGAGGTGATGAGGTACAGGGTGACACTGAAATGTGGCAAGATTTTTTTTTATATTTAAACCCTCTGGGCACATTTGTCTCCTTTTAAAAAGGGGCTTCGTGTTGAAGAGGTGGCTGAATTGCTTATTTTGCTCAAGTTAAATTCTGCTGTCACCTCCAGGTATTTCCTTGCACAAATAAAAGGCCTTCAAGCCTTAAGAAAAAAGGGAAATGAAATGACAGCCTCGCTTTTCATATAAAGCTTGCAAATCAGAGTGTGAAAAGCCATTAACATAACCAAATAATAAAAGCTCATTATGAAACTCAGATTTAACTGCTGCTGTAAAAAATAAAGGGAAAGAAAAAGTTTCAGAAGCCACATCTGGCTGGTAAACAGACGTCAAGACTGATAACTCATATAGACGCATTTTGCAGTGTTTACTGAGACATTGTGACTGAAATATTTCCTTTTTGTCTTGTGTTGTTCAAATCTTATTTCCATTCAGAGAGCAAATGTTCTGAAGTACAGAGGCGTGTGCGTGCTCGCGTGTCATTTGCGATGACACATTTGATGAAGCAGAGCTGACACGAAGCTCTCATCATCACCATTATTAACAACTCCATGAGCTGCCGTTACCTCATGAGACTACTGATTTTAAAAAACAAACAAACAAGCAATGGGTCCCTGAGACCTTCTTTTCACACTGCAGCCAGAAATTTGTGATGTGGACAGGACACGGCTGCTTTGCTCGTGTTGAAAAAGCAAAGATAGTTACCTTTAGAAATAAAATGCAATGAAAGATACTGAGAAGGGCTGGATTTCTTTGTATTTCATGAGGGCCTACAGCTTTGGAGAAAACTATTTTGCTGACTTGACCATAAACTTTAAATAAGAGACACTTGAACAACTCTACAACAGCAAACAATCCACTGAACTGCAGCACATCTGCCTGCAGCGTTTGAACAAAAGAAATCTGCTGAAATGAATATAATTCACCACATTCGATTGTACTGTGATGGATGGTCTCATACAACTTCAAAGGTAACTATTTATTCCAAGCAACAGGGTTTGACTGAATTCACAATAATAATACAATATATTCATTTTTTCCTTAACTGACAGAAATGCCAAACTGCTGCTTTATGAGGAAGGGATCATATAAAAGCAACACAACAGAACATGAACGCATCCACAACTGAAACAAACCAACATTTTTAAGGAAATTTACGGAAAGACAAGCAAGTCAAACTCGCTTACAATAACCCGTCATGGCATCCATGGTCGCCGTGTTTGCGATGTGGAGTTAGCCAGACACTAACTATGACATGAAGCTATCCTATCTAACGTACATGATCATGACGAACGTCATGACAGAGGGAGTGAAGAAAGGGAAGAGGGTTTTGTCAAAAGGGGCAAGAAAAAGGGAGAGCATGGTCGGCAAGATCCCATACACGAGTCAATACTGGACTGACATAAACTCGCTGACGTGCTGAGACCAGAGGGCTGCAAGTTGGGAAGCATCCTATCCTTTCTGCTACTGGATTAGTAAGTCTTTTTTTGGCTTTCCACATGCTGTGCATTTGAATTTGGTTGATATTAGTCTGTATTACCTAAGTTCCTTGTTTGCTCACTGGTTCATAGTTTATTTTGTAATAGCCATGAATCTGGTACAAACATTTTAAAAAGTACAGCTTCCTTTTTTATTAGCATCAAATTTTGTAGGAAGGATGATGCTGCCTCTCTCTCTCTGTGTGTGTGTGTGTGTATCTTTGTTTTTGCCTTACAAGCTGCACAAATTATTTTCTTTGCTATTCTGTAATCACAGAGAAATTCTTCCAGAAGGTGCTCCTCCTCCTCAACATCATCATCATGTTCTTACATATAGGAAACAAACAAAAAAAACCTTCTAGGTCAAAACATCTGAGCAATGCATTTACTGGCCCTTCTCCCTAGATGTAAATAAAGAGTAAACATGCACGTACTGAACAAAATATTAGCCAGCATCATCAGATATAAAAACCTTTACTGACAAATGCTCCTAAAATGTGTAGTTAAGAGGAAAAAGTTCATGTGGAGTAAAAGATAATCCATAGCATTTTGTGACATAAAATACACACATGTGGATGTATGCATACTGCAAGAGCACAAGTGATGCAGTATTAGTGTGATGAGGCCAAAGCTCTAAAGTATAAGAAGAAAAAAGTGAGCTAGATTCATGTAAGGATTTTTTCTACAAGCAACTGATTCACACGAAAATAAACAAAGGGGGGCACAACAGTCTATAAAACAGATTAAAATCAAGAAACTTGAAGGGAAATGTGTTATAAATCAATATTTTGAACTTGTTTCTATTTGTCTGAAGCTTTCTATTCCTTTAAGTTTATCAGCTGCAAAAGCTAATGTCATGCCACTTTAAATTTGAACATAAGTGAGAAATTTACACAACAAAACCATAACTTTTAAACAAAGTTCCTGCAATTTCATAGTCTATGAATCTCATTTGCATTTGAAAAAGTTAAAAAAAAAAAAACAACATCAGACCGGATGCACACATTACTACTAAAAAAAGCTATGTTGCCTTCACTGTTCATCTGAAAAGTCTGTATTTTTCTGCATCCAACCCTAAATGCATTGCTGTGTGTGTGACTCTGCAGGATGACATTTAACCTAGTGGAGGGATGCATGAGGCATCGCAAAATAAACCTTTTTAGTTTTGGCGAGTGGGGCCAAACTGAAAAGAACAGTCGTACTGAGACTACATCCACACAAATCCATGTCTGGCAAAAAAAGAAGAAGAAAAGATCAGATTGCAAAAGTCTTTTTTATGCATGTAGCTGAGTTAAAGAATGCAGGCATCAAACTGAAGCCACTGAATCTATACACCAACCCTGAGACGGCGCATGACTGAAAAACTAAAGAACATACAGCTCTGAGCTGGAGAAGAAGACATGGAGCATGCACAGATTCCTACATGATGTACACAAATGGAAGAAGAAGAAGGGTTAGAGAGGTGTGGCCATGACATCATTAACAACAAACACGGGCGGCGTCTTTGGATTTATGCGGTTTCAAGCTATTAAAATGCTGATGTCGTGTGGTCAAAAGGCCGAACCAGATAAAAAGTTTGCTTGAATTCACCATAAACGGGCTCCATGTGGACGGGGCCAGAGTCTGTAAGATGGATAAAAGTGATCAGCTGGCCAAGTGCATCTTTGACATTCACCTGCCACACAGTGTGAGTATGTGTGTGTGTGCGCGTGCATGTGTGTGCGTGACAGCAGAATTTAACTCTCTGACAAGAACTGGGTCAACCTCAAAAACAATGCTGTTAGGAATTTTCTCCCCTCACATGCACTCACATGTGGAGTATAAACACAGCTTTGCTCTCCAAATCAACACATCAGTGCGACCCCGTCATGTAAAACACAACACATCGCAAATCTCTCTTCAGCAACACATACCTCTGTTCCACATCTCACAGGAACAACTGTAACCTGAGCAGCTTTTACAGTAAGCAGATGCCAATCTCACAGAAACATCAATGGGAAGTGAGTGGAGGTTAACCTGGTGAGTGGTCACTTCCTGTTTACTTTAATACCTCCAATCTTCCTGTCTTCCTCTCAGAAAACACTCATTTTAGCTGCACCTTTACTCCATCAAACATCAGTGACTAACATAGTGATACACATCACTTGTTTTTCTTTCGCAGATATTAGACACCTGCAGTGTGCATTAAACTGTAAAGTGGTATTTCGCATAGAGCATTCGAAAGGCCTAAATATATATTAAAGAACCATATGAGCTCAGTATGGAAAATGAAAAGAATAGTAGGTGCTTGTTGCAGCAAGAATTCAAAAAATTGAAAAGTATTAATCCAACTTTGTCTCTCTCAACAAAGACGTCAGCTCTCGAAACTCACAAACAATGGAACCACTGAATACTGAGTCAACAGCCTTTTGGATCAGTCAACTCTGGATCAGTCATTTCAAACAGACATTCACTCCGCTTGATAAGGTTGGTATCAGGTCCGGCACTGCTCCATTCTGAGATTGGAGCTTTGACATTTGAAAGGCAAATAAACACTTCAGTGACCAGACCAGCACGTCCTCTAGCTATAGGTTGTTCATTGTTACTGACTGGGTCTAAAAATGACCCACTTCCTGATAACTTTGAAGTATTTCAGCACTCATAGGAGCAGCGCTGTGGTTTCTGGGGAAGCACAGAGGTGTGCTGGTTGGCAGTCGGTGTGGATTTTGCATATTCTCCCACACTACAAAAACTGATTTCTAAAAAAGTAAAAAAAAAAAAAATACTTGTTTTGGGACAAATGGTCTTGTTTTAAAAGCATATATCTCATTTAAGAATTCTAGCCAAGCATTTTTTCTTACCCCATTGGCAG
>JBAMYA010028408.1:0-41946 GCA_037176975.1 Arrhamphus sclerolepis | reverse complement strand
TGTGTGTGTGTGTGTGTGTGTGTGTGTGTGTGTGTGTGTGTGTGTGTGTGTGTGTGTGTGTGTGTGTGTGTGTTTGCTGTTTCTTTTTTCTGCTGTTTGTGTTGGAGCTGTGGGAGTTTGGAGAGAGGGGAGAGAAGGCAAACAGGGAGACACACCAAAGCAAAATGTGGGTCTTTCTGTGGGTGTGACTCTGCGTTAGTGTTATTTGATTCTGCATGTGTGTGTGTATGCTGTTCTGACGCTGTGTATGTGAATTTGATTATATATGTATGCGCTCTTCCATGTTTGTGTGTAAATATAGTGCTGTGTGTGTGCAGGAGCCTGCAGTGGTTTAGAGCATTGGTGTTAATAAGTCTGAATCATATCCATGACAACAGACCGTGCTGGCATCTGAACCGCAGAGCAAAACGACAGCTCAGTGTGAAACACACTAACATGGGCTTCCTGTGTACAAAGATCCCTGAAAACAACCTCTTTCGTCCCACGAGTTGAAGGATTAACTAAAAAGTCATCTTATTGTGCTCAGAAATGTAGCATTTTATGGTGAGGCGAGTAAAATAAAAGGAGATTTATTTTGTATCTTCTCTAGAAATAAAATCCACGTTGTGAAACTAAAATATTCTGACTGAAACTGTCCACACCATAACCTTTCTGTTTTGCTCATGTTCTCACAGCCTTTGTATTTTATTCAGCTCTTGTTTTTATTTATCTCTTTTTTGAATCTCTTATCAGTGAGAAATCTCTAAAAATGCAATAAATAAATAAATAAAATGTCTGCTCAGTCGGATTTATGACCAACTGGTCACTTGTCTCCCAAATCCCGACATCCTCACTTCTGAATTGAAGCCAATCCAGAAGCAGGTTTTGTTGCAGTCCCTCGACTGACCACTAGGTGCTTCCTCCAAAACGGAGCAAGACCGTACTGACCTCCCATGTTAAAATATTCAACTTTACAGCAGAAATAAACGTTCTCAACACCTATAAAATGCAGTTGGTCTTGTATTGATAGATTTCACATACGCTGTAACTGAGCAGCTGCCCGCACACTGGAAATTAAAATAATTTATTCCCATAAAGCAGGAGAAGGTGATAAGGAGACAGCGAGACATTTTCAGGAAACTGTCTCCTCAGATCATTATGTAATTAAGAAAAATCAGTTTACAGGAACTTTGGATGTCGAGCTGAGGTCTGGATGATGGAGAAAGCTTTCAGAGGGAGCTTCTTACCCAACTGGCCTTTGGCAGGAGGGTCCCCCTAAGAGCCGGGTTCTGCTCAAGGTTTCTTCCCATGAGGGAGTTCTTCCTTGCCACTGATGGCGTTGCCATGTGCTCGGGGGTCAAGCTCTGGGTTTCTTAAGCGCCTGGAGATGACTTGTCGTAAATAGGCGCTACATAAATAAATTGAAATTGAAACTGACTACGGCGAAAGCAGAAGACTGAAGTAATGGTGCTCTGTTTAGGTGGGCACCTTCATGGAGTACTCATCAGATGCATCCACATCCCAAAAATTCAGCATCAGAAATGCACAAACAGAAAACTAGAACAGCCTATGGAATTTTACAAAGACCAGGAGGGAAAACAGGCACAAATGTGGAGGCTCATCACACCTGGTCCACAATGGACAAAGCGTTGCCACCGCTGTCACAGTCCTGCAGCCTGAACGTAATCGAAAATCAGTGCACGCAAGACAGCCCAAGAGAGTCACAGAACTCTTTTACCCTTTACATAAAAATGGAAATCAATACAACTAACACAAACTCAATAACTCTGGCTGGCTGCAACAGCATGTCCAGGTTTTATGTTTGCACCAGTACGGACACAAGGAGAGCTGAAACTTCACTTTTGAACACTAAAAACTTGCACTTGGACTTGATCCCTTTACAGCCATGCTGGGAATATGAGCAAGTGGTTTTAAGAAGCTTTTCTATATTTTGTTTTAAAATAAAATGTGCTGTTATGATAGCCAAACCTGTCCCTGATGGCAGGGATGAGATATTTGATAGCGCTAAGAAGAATGGCGGTGAGATACAGCAAGAGATTTTTTAAAAAGGAAGAAAGGTGGACTTAAAAAAAGGTCTATTTTACATTCTGAACCTCAGCGAGAGGGAAAAAAATCCATTTTAAGTCCCAACTTTTCTGTTTTCTTCCTTTAATCAAGGAAAAAAGAAGTCATTTACATGTCTAATTTATCCTTTTGTGACTGTGATTTCTTTATTTTTTCCAACCACTGGGGATGATGAAGTCTTCATTTTATATTATCTCCTGATCTGATCAGATAACTGTTTTAATGGCTTAAAGTCAAAAAGAGAAAAGGTTTTCATCTGATACAACAATACGCAGGCAGATAGTCGTAAAGGTGATTATTACGTAAGAGTGAAGGCTGGTTGGCATGATTTGTGTTTGTGTGTAGGACTGATTTCGCTGACGTAAACATGACATGAAGGTGACTCACTTCTTCCGAGGATACCTGTGCAGCTAACGTCCCATGCTGCAGTCCTGTTTGTTTGTTGTTTTTTACATTTAATTACATTTAATTGTCTTCCTGCAGTGTGAGTTGTAATAAGTAGTTTGTTAGTTCACCCTGACCTCACTCGTGGTCAGGGTGAACAAACAAGTTGGAAGTTATGAAGAAAAGGTTTTTTTTTTCCTTTTTAATTATGCTAGCGCTTTCCCAGATGCCATTTTCCAGAGATTACGATTATTTTTTTCTTCTACAAGTTCAAGTTTCAAAGGAACGAGATGTGTGCAAAACAACGAAGGAATGTTGCCCGCGCGGGTATTATTATTATCATTATTATTGTTATTATTATTGTTAGCTCATCGCCTAGCGAGGCGGCTCCACGTGCACGTGACCGAGCCTCAGGACTCTCTGTCAGGCTTCGCCGGTCTGGAGAGGATCATAACTACGAACAGACACGAGGAGTACGACCTGTACATGTGACAGGTGGAACGTAACTCGAATGCCCGCGAAAGTGCGATGAGGAAGGAGTTTATGCGGAAACTCATCTGATTTAAAGTGCGACACGCAACCGTCTCTCTGGATACCTCCACACCAACAAATGAAGTGAAGCAGGTGATTGGATACCAACACCAAATCTTTTTAAAACCTTTTTTTTTTCCTTTTTTTCATCCAAAATTTATCTTTGTGAAGGCAGTTTCTTAAAATCCCTGAATAGTTACTTTAGTTATTGACAGATAACAAAGATAACATCTGTTCTTGTTATGCTCTTGTGTTTATGTGTATATGAGTGTCTGCTGTTTTTCCACGTAGTGTAGCATGACAATGAGTCAGCTTTCCAAAGCACCATCGTAAGAATAACCAAGACAACCCAAGTGTTTGTGTGTTTTTATGAGTCCATATAGGCGCAGTTTACCGACGTGTGTCAGGTTCGGTCCTCCTAATCTCCTCTGTTTTGCTCTCTCAGTGTTGTTCTCTGATAGTAGAGTTTCCTCTGTGGTTACCTACCACAGGAGCTGGAAACCTCTTTATCAGGTTCTTTTTGTCCGCCACCGGGGCCAAGAACTAAAAGCAGAGGTGCTGTTTGGAAACATTGATGATTTCCAGTGGTCTAATCCAGTCTAATTTAATGAAGATGTGTTGTAGACCTACTATGAATTTCATTGAGATTGGCTTTTACATTAAATCAAAATAAACAGAAATGAGTACAATTAGTTATCAAGTTTTCATTTGACTTTCTCAGCAAGAATATAAGACTAAGAAGTAATGATTTCACTAAATGCCAACAGTTACCAGCCCAATACGCGTACTTGTCTGTTCTTGTGTACTTGTGAGGCGTTATCAGTCGAAGTGATCTTCCAGTTCAAAGTCTGCATGTAGGTGAGAACCGTGGAAATTCCCGCATGTGTTCTTGTGCATTTTTATTGAGGTTTCAGTGGAGACTTGTGTAGACTAGAGACTGCAGAGTCCCACAATACATTTACCATCAACACGTATAAGTAATGGCAGAGGAGGAAAAATAAGAGAGGACTTTGTTGTTGTGTAACAGATGTTTTCTTGCAAGATTCTTCTAACTTCAAATTTGTGGTTAATTGATTAAGTTAGAGTCTAGTTGAAATTTTTTTTTTTTTTTTTTGCCTCCACCGAACTTTCTTTATAACGCATTTTGTTTCGTTATCGTACATCTTATGATATTGGAATAGCACCCAGCTCTAACTCTAGCCAAATCTAATTAAGTACTAACAGTGGAGGAGGATGGTATAAAGTGAAATGAAATTAGCTCTCTTTAAAAGTACATGCTGAGGACTTGCATCCCTCAGCACCGTGCAAGGTTGCCCCTGGATGCTGGGGCGGGTAACCCCGTTCAGGTTGGGTGCTGACCTGATTGTCCCGCTGCAGTCTGCATGCAGATGTGAGACTGTGTTTCATAGGGAGGGGGGGGGATTTGTGGAGGTTGGCCAAGGACAAGGGGATGTTGGCACGATGCACTGTCTCTCTCAGTCTCTTTCACACTTACACGCACAAAGTCTGTTGTGAAAACTGGGAAAAGAAAGAGGGGGATTATAGGGAAGAAAAGGGAATAGCCGTTTTTCTCAGCCGCACTGTGACAGCGAGGTATTTCAAGAATGAGAGATTATTTCAGACGCTCACACAGACCCAGTGTGAAAACGCAGGAAAATTATTGTTATGGACAATGTGTCTAGACAAATGGTTTTATATTATTGTGAGAGCAATATCCTTAAGTTTGTTTGTTTTCACTTTTTGTTGTTGTTTTTTTTTAATGCAAGTAAAAGGAGTCCTACTGGGATGGCTTTTTTTTTTTTTTGGCAGCGTTTGTGTTCAGTTATTTATTTTTTAATCTTATTGCATAAGCTGCATTTCAAAGAGAGAAGAGCTTATCAACAGAAATTGAAATCTTAAAATCGATTTAACTGATCTTTTCCTCAAAATCAGATTAGGAAAACTGGAGGGAAATCATCCTTCAACGCTTCTCTTTCATTTGAGCCGTTTTTTTCCCTCCTATTCTTTCCCTTCATCCTTTTAGTTTTTCTTTTTTTTTTTTTTTTTTTGCAAGCAGTCATCCTTCTTTTCAAACTGATGAAGTGCTCCTGCGTTGAAAGTGTCATGCTCAGTTGGATAAAACATATCCAACAGGTAATCATTACTGACCTGCGGTGCAACAGCAGGTTTTCTCTTTTTTGTTGTTTTTTTTTCCCCCTTTTCTCTGAAATGATGGCATGATGCTATGATTAGCAACAGCAAAGCCATCATGCGGCACTTTATCATTAACAAAAAAAACAAAAAAAAAAGGTCATTGGCGTGTAATTTTAGCGCCAGGGCCGTTTCTCACCTACACACCTTCTGTGTGAACAAGATGTACTAATTACTCTTGACTCTATTTTCGCCAAAAGATGTTGGAGGGGCGGAGCACAACCGGTGCTGAGAGCGGACTTGAGATAAGCAAAAGCTGTTTGTTTTTTAGGAAGTGAATGAAAAAAGAAATCAAAATGAATGCAGCGGATAAAAGACGACTGGTAGATCGTAAATCGTAAACCCTTCGTCTCCGTCTCTGTTTCTAGCCTCAAGTGTGTTTCCTGCCTGCATTAGAAGGACTTAGTGTTCTGCGAGAGCGATCTGGAGTGATCGGAGTTGATGTGTGTATTTGTTAAACTGGGCGTGTCCTGTGTGGGCAGTCGAACTGAGACTTAGCAACTCTGCTCTGCTGCTGCCCTTCTGCCCACACTGGAAACGTCTTATGTAAACACCATTCTGCTTCATACCTCTTTGAGAAAAGATTATTATTGATGTTTTATGGAAAGGAGGAAAGTGAGATTTTACAGGGTGGTGAGAAACATATGTGAGTAAGGAGACAGTTTAAATGCCAGTCAGTTAAATGTTACCACCTCACTTCCTATCTATCATCACCTTTTTTTTTTTTTTAAAGGAAAAATGAATTCAGTCTTTGTACCTTTCACTGCTTTTGTTGTATGTTTTGTCTTTTACCTTGAAGTTTCAGTCAAATGATGAGCCACTTTAGTATTTACACTATTAATTCCTGTTTGTTTTTTTAACTTTATTTTTTAAATAAAGCAGATAAAAACAAAGCAAGGACACTGAAAGTGAGAAAAGAACTGCTGGTGGAGCAGTTGCACCTTTAATGAGCAGGAAACATGGGTTATAGATCATATAACACCGCTTTTTTTGGAACGTTTCCCATGTTATTTGAATGAATTTTAAGCTTTTCATGGTATTTTAAACAGTCATCAGTCTACTATTTCATTAGATACGACAGCTGACGGCATCGTGCCATCCTGTCTTCGGCTCGGTCAGCAGAGCAGTCATCTCTTTACCATAACATTGTAAGTTTGATCACTGGTGTCTGCCTCCTCAGACGGTTAATTGATGTCATTAATCTGAAATCTGGCCTTTCTCAGTGACTTCTGAAATAAAATCTGGCTGTCTTGATGTAAACCCAGATACAATCAGTGTAGTCCAAAAGACAAAAAACTGTCTAACATCTGGCTTTTGTTTAAAATCAGTATTAATTCTTGGGTCAAATAACTCTTCAATAGCCATCAGCATCTATTGGGTCCAGCTCTGATCTCCAGTTACGTAAACGTTATACTGCTGCTTTTTTTAAAAATTTTTTTACTGTGAGCTGTCGTGCACACATTTATTCTCCTTCTTTGGTAACTTTTACAGCTGTTGTTCAAATCATAGACTTTACAAGAAGAACTGAGTGAACCCCCTGTGATGTCACCCACAGGTTTTCTGAAGAGTGCAGGGTCTTTTTTGCGTTTACTGAGACGGAGGATGGGTGGAAGTCTGATCAAGCAGGACTGGATTAGCCTTGACCCCCCTGAGCTTCGTCACAGCTGTTCCCCTACTCTTTTAGCCACAGCGGAGGAGCTGCGGAGCTCCCGTCAAGATGTCGGCAGCAGGACTTCCTGTTAGAAATGGCATCTCGCTCCTGTTGTGGGCCTCCCATTTCTCATGATGTTTCGGTGATGGCGTAACAACCAAATCTAAGTCTTGGGTCGAGGTCCAAGCAAATTTAGTCAGAGTATCCTACCTTGAAGGTGGCTGGAGGAGACGAGAGCCATCTGTGAAGAAGCCATGGGGGGTTGCAAGAGACCGAAGGCTGTGGCTATAGAGAAAACACGTTGACAAGACTCATCCTTCGCACTTTTGAGATACTACTTATTTCATTTGAAGAAATTGAAATGGATGTGGTGTAAACGCGAGATGATTTCACCAGGTTTCATTATATTCCACTGAGTCTAACGTGGGATAATTTGCAACAGTTGTTTGAATTAGAATATTCGTTTCCTCTTTTGTGCACAGAGATAAATGTGAATCTCTTGTCCTCCCTGACCAAGCTCAGATAACAGAGTTATAACGGCAGAGTTTCTCCTCAGTATATATAGTTTTCTAGTCCCCACTCCTTTGCTCCCAAGAGGCACATCACATGTAGCGAACCAGCAATGCTCCTGCTCAGAAGGTTGAGAAGGTGCAGTGTTTGGTTTTCATTGTTTTAGGAATCAGAGCCCCACAGCGTGAAAATCCTCCTGAATATTTCATGACACAAACCATAAAGATCAAAGCAAATCAGCTGTCCTATTGCTATGACCCCAAGGAGAGAACATGTAAATACCTCCTCTCATTACAGCCTCTATAATGTCCTGTAAATACAGGGGATTTTCTATCCTGAGAATTAGTTTTTGTTTTTGTTCGTATCTGTTCCAGCTGAATGTTTAAAAAAGGGTAAGAAGTAAAAAGTCTGAAGATATTGCATCTCTTCCTACAATGAAGTAGTAAGAACATGTTAAGGAATGAAAATGTAGTGTTACAGACATGTACGTTAAAGATTTATTACTCAAATATTTGTCCAAAAAAAGACAAGGAAATGACACAAATTTCGTAGAAATATCTCCCATCAGAGAGAAATCAATTTGCAATTTGAAAACTGAACCGATACAGTGACACATCACTGATGTTAAAGATCGCTGATGGCGTTTTCCCATTACCAGTGGTGCAAGGGGTCACAAAGCTCACAGTTTAGATTATTCTTGGAAAAACCAAAAGTAAAATATCTTAGTTTTAACTTTTATAAGCTGTTCATTATATTCTGCATATTCTTTACGTCCTGGCCTCCTGACTTTGGAACTCTGACTGGAACTTTGCAACGTGAGTCCTCAACCTCTTCGGTCCTGATCCACATGGACCATTGATCAGAAGCTGTCTATTTCACCACTACCCAATACTGTGAAGTACTGGAACAGACAAGTCAAGAAAACACAACCTACCACGCTACCACTCATGACACGCTCTATATGTTGGTGTAGATTGACAGTATGACCTCTACATACACACTTCCCATTTCTCAGCACTATGTCACTTCCCATCTGTTGGTCTTGTTCTTGATATTCTGGAAGTCTGATGCTGATACGTAGGAGGGACTCCACTGAGAAAACTGCTATCTGCTATCAGCCTTGCATGGTTTTAGCTTGAACATCCCATCTGGAATGCTATAAGGGTACAGGCTTCAGGGACATATTCCCCCAGTCTTAATGAGCTCAACACAGTTGTTTTTATAGATACTAAACTATCAGTGAAGTTCCATCTCTTTGCCAGAAAAGCATCAGAAAAACTGTTATGGAGTCTTGTTTCTGCGAGGCTGAAGACTTCACAGTGGTAACAAGTGCAAACAGAAAACTAATAAGTGATTTGTTCTACATTAAACTGGTGATCAGGGGCGGCTGGCCCATGCATCGCCCTCCTTAAGCAACATGAAAAAAGAGAGAAAAAAAGAGTTTATTTTGCCAGTCTAAGTCTTAATATTATGTTCAATCAGCAGCCTGAATGACACTTCCCAACCAGCAACCCCCCCCACCCCCCCCACCCCCCCTCGGGGCGATTTCAGTGAGATTGAAAATCACCCCAGGCGCTTTCATAGACTTACATGTTGAGATTTTTTTTTTCATATTTTGGACCCTACAATTGCCCTGCGATGGACTGGCGACCTGTCCAGGGTGGACCACCTGCCTTTCGCCCAAAGTAAGCTGGGATAGGCTCCAGCAGACCCCCGTGACCCTGAACTGGAGATAGCGGGTATAGATAATGGATGGATGGATCGTTTGGGATCATGTCACTGAAGAGTTCTCTTTCCTGTTTCTTGTTTCTGAATAAAACGATCATAAAACACAAGCAGTCTTCCTGTAGGACTCATTAATCATTTAGGAGACCAAGTACTTTAAGAGAAATGGTAAGAGTCTATGCCACATACTTCTGTCAGATGCACTCTATGGTGGTGAGGCTGGCTAGGTAGCTTCCTGCAGGACATCTAGCTAATGGCTCTAATGTGGTTCTAATGGCGTTAATCACAAGAGCTTCCTACCTTCAAAGGAGCCTCAGATATTTTGTGGAATTTTAAAAGCACAAAGTAAATGTACATAATCAATGCTTTAATCGTGCGTTCATTTGGTTTAAGGGTTTTGTACCATTATTGTGATTTTTCAGCAATTACAAATCTTGGCTCTCAAACAAAACAAACAACCCCTCCTCCCCCCCTTCAGCTGCTCGATGTGATATTGTCAGATTGCACCATCAGATCTCATGTGGTGTCTCTCCAAGGCTCTTGTCCGAGTTTTACTGTCATTAAAAAAAAAGATGTATTTATTAATATTACATCCTCTATACAGCCAAAATCCACTCTGCACCTCTTCTATTGTAAATCTTCTTTCTGTCACAAGCAGAATTAGCCATTTCCTGCACTTCTGCTCATGCTGTACCAGGCAGAGCTCTGCTCTCTGTCCTGTCTCTTCAACATTCTCCTCTACCTGCTTAAATACAGATAACCCTTTAATCCATGCAGAGCTCCATTGCTTTAATCCATCCATTACCATCATCTTCCCCCTCTTCATCATATTTACCAAAAATAAATAAATAAATAAAAACTTGTCTAGCTTATCCAGCAAACACCCGCAACAGTATTTATCCCTCCGATCGACAGCAGGTAGGCACCTTTGATCACACCGTCCTCATTTAGGCAGGTTTGCCCTGCAGAAATACTTCCTGCATTTCCCTTAATGCTCGGTCAAGAAAGAGGCTCTAAACTTCAAAAATGACTCTTCAGCATCCCGGGGATAAATAAATTAACATGCCAAATGTGGAACATGCAATAAGATGTAAAACTATTGTACATCTTCCCTCTTTCATCTCCTCACACCGAAACTGATGGCAGAGGCATTACATAGATGTTTGTCTGCTGTTCACGTGTTCATGTAGAGCACAAAAAAGTGAGGACGATGAGTTCCTGGGCAGTATCATGTTCAGCCTCGTTAGCTAGCCTAATGAAGAGAAGTGAGGGCTGCCTGAGAACTCGTTTAATCAAGCCTTCTATGTTTCATTTATTCTGACTCAATCTGCCAATCACGACCATTTATCTGAAAAGGGTTTAATGCCATAACACAGCACAGAGGAGCGTCTTTATTTCACAACGCTGCACTACAAAAAAGAAGGAGCGTGTCAACTGTTTATGCAGACATTTAAACCTTCTGGCTAAGGTTGCAAGGTTATTTCGGCACAGGAAGACACAAAGTAAATGATTTATATCCTATATCTGTTCAGCAGGTGGTTATGCTGACACGTGAATTAATCAACATTAAGAGTTTTTGATAAAAAGTACCCTCCATCCTTTTTTTTTTTCCTCCTCACGACAGCAAGAAGCCATCTGTCATCCCACTGTCAGACCGACAGAAAAGGTATGGCTTTCAGATGTTTTAACAGATGAACATCTGATTATAGTCAGTGGCCTATAGAATTTCAGGTCATCACAAGTTCCTCTTTGTGGTCCGAAACACCAAGTATGTCATCTGATGCGCGCACACATGTTTTAATGCTTCCATGTTTACATTTGGTAAAGAAACAACGATAAAAACAACACATGTTGAAAGCTCAGTGAATTTTTCCTTCCCCGTTTCATTCGCTACACAATCATCCTGGAACACTTGAGCCTTTTCCTTCTTAAGCATCTACAAAACCCTTGTTGAGCATCTTTGCTTGAATGTCACCGAGACCAGACATCGAGCAGCGTCAACGATAGTTTGGGACGGCAGCAGATGCCGAACTCCCATACAGTGTCACTAATGTGTCAAAAAAAAAAAAAATGCAATTCTCAGATTTTCACAATGACTTGTCATTTTTAATGTAACAGCACATTGAGCCATATCATGCTAAACCATCTGCTAGTTCAAGGAATTAAAGGATTACTGTTTGTCATACTAATGGGTCGGGAATTGTGCCAGCTTCAACATTACTGAAACATTCATACCACCTTAGCGCTTTATTAATGGCTCCTGCCATCAACCTGAAAGGAGAATTAGTTATGAGGTTTAACACATCACTATTATTACTTACTCTTATTATTACTGTGCCATGATTTGGGTACAGTATCTCAGGGAAAACTAAGAATTCTCCAGACTGTCTAAGCTCTCTTAGAGTGAGCACAAGGAATAAGGTGCCCTCCCCCAGCACAAATCCTTTCTCTTTCTCTTAAAGAACAGCATGAACTTCTCAAACTTCTCACTTCCTAACAGCATTTGTTACAGCTTAGAATTCAGGAAGTGAACCTCCAACCATGCATCTCAGCTAGAGGGAAGTTACCCCATCCTCATCTCGACAGGGAAAACAATACCACAGAGAATACTCTTAAGAGATGTGAGACGTAAGAATAAGAAGAGCATCAGAAAATCTGAAAGAGCAAATTTACAGTGGGGGCGGGGGGTGCAGAGATGTGCACAGCACGGAAGTGCTGATACTGAATAGACAGCATAAAAACAACGATGAGGTGTGATGCTTCAGTAGGACAGAGGAAACGCTGACACTTCGGGAGAGATGCCGGAGGGACCAAGGTAGGAAATGAGAGAGCGCTGGAGGGAACGGAGAGAGACACAGAGAGGGAACTACAAAGGTGAGAAAGAGGCAGCAAGAAGAGGAAGTTTGACAGTGAATGAGGCAATATGTTTCTTTGATCACCCACCGATGAGTTTGTGTAACACATTTGCACATACATGAACACATTGTGAGCACTCCCAGAATCACTGTTGGGGGTGCAGAGGCTGTGTTTTTGAGGCTGAGGACTGAGACGTGAAATTGCTTTTGTATGCTTCAATCGATTCTCTTCTCATCCCTCTGTCAGCGTCTAGACTGCCTGCCCCTCTCTCCCAGTTATATTTAAGAAAAGAAATGAGACAAAGAATGAAACAACAAAAAAAGTACTCATCAGTGAAATAAAGCTGCATCTGTGGTGATCAGCTTTGCTTGAGCGTAAAAAGACATGATGTCATAGAGGAATTGGCAGTGTATTTTTTATTTTTTTTATATTTGAAGTCAAACGAGTTGAAAATGGAGAGAAAGCACATCTGGAGCTGATAAGGATTTGTGCAAGACAGTTGTTTGCCTACATGGAGATTAGAAGCCATATGCTTCAGTTCACCCGCTAATAACATCACCACCTTTCCTCTCAAACAAACTGTCAAACCGCCAGCCCTCTGTCCTTCCCCTGACTGTTGTGCAAAAGTAAACGCACAAAGTCCTTTAAATTTATAGCACATTTGCAGTTTAAACAATACAAACTGTATTAAGTGCCTTATAATTAAATTTAAAAAGCTTGTGTGTATAGAAAAATATAGTCCACACAATTAAACAAGGACAATATAGAACTATAACTCGTAGGAGTGAACAGCAATTCTGTACTAGGGATAGTCTAATTTCCCACTATTCCATTATGATATTTTGCAGGAAGAAAAAACATTAAGAAAAATAATTTTCTTCCTTTCATTTTTTTTTTTAAACAGTTGTAGTGTATTTGGATTTGTATATTTCCCCCCTTTGAGAACCTACAACATATGTCAGGTGTATTACCATCAACATGACCTTCTGAGGGGAAAAGTTAACATTCAAGCCTTTTCTCATTGTGTCAATTTAGTCTTCTGTACACCATTACTTCCTCTCCATAATAGCAAGTGAGGCTGTCTGGAGAAAATATTAAAATCTGTCAAGAAAATGCTTTTTTTCCCCTATTTTTTTTATTTACTTTTTTTTTCGAAAGAGAGTACAGACAACAGTATGTGGAGCTGTACGACGTTTTCTGTATTAAAAGTGCATCAAGAGCTACATCTGATCCTCTGAGTGTCCATATTGAGCATATTCTGGGCTGAAGCATCACATTTCCAAATTGAAGTTCAATTGAACAATATTTTATCAAACCCCAAGGTAAATTATATTGTCGGGGTAAAAACTGATAATAAATCAGTCAAGAAAAAAAAAAAAAAAAAGAGTTGAACTGACTGCAGAGAGTGTGGTGTGTTTATCTCCAGAGATCTCCACTGGGATGTCCACTGGGATGTTGAGTTTGGAGCTGATAAATGATGATGACATCACATGCATAGATGAACTTTTTCAAACAACATGGGCAGAATCTGACAGTCAACAGTTTAATATAACAAGTCCAGGATTGCACAATTTATTAACAATGTTGTTACCACACTCTGCAGTTCCTTTTCTTGCTAAACCATTTGCAGCATAAGTCAGTATGCATAAAAAACTGAGATGCTGAGATGTTCAAAATACATCCCTGCAGCTATATCTTGGTGCAACGAATTGTATTCCTGGGAGTCCCAATTTGTCTTCAAGTTCTCAGATTCTCACGACTATTCATAGAAGAAATGGTTTAAACTTTCTCCCCCTTGCTCTCCATTTTGCTCTTCCTCTACTTACTTGACAACTCCTCTGCAACCCCATCTGCATATGGACATTATTTGGGCTTTTAAAAAGACTCACGTCAGCTGCTCCCATATACGAAGAACGTTCCAGCTGTTATCAACAGATGTTTAAAATATGCCAGAATCACCAGCAGAAATCCTTTAACCAGCCCTGCGCCCAAACCAGTTCGTAAAAATGTATTAAAAATGGGGGGGAAAAAGATCCTAGCTGGAAATCCCAAGATGTTGCAAAGGCAGATTTAACCTGACCAAAGCTACTTCAACAGGCTGTCACCAGTACAGAACCATTGTGGAATCTAGAATTATAGCTTGAAATATTCCAAGAAATCATCAGGTTTTATACATTGTTTAAACCATAGGTATAAATAGGTCAAGAAAAGAAATATGTTGGTTATAAAGTATAACTGCTGTAACACAGAACCTTTCACACTGTATCTCTAGTAAGCATTCTTACTCTGAAATAGCTGTGGATGTAGCTTATGCACGGTTTGGATGTCCAAAATATTGCTTAACAATGTTCCACCTACCTGTCCACAAATATATGAATAGTAGCGACTGGCAAAAGAAAAAAAAACAACTGAAAGGCCAACGTGCCACATGTCCGTATGCTGCCATTGTAAAGGGACCACAAAGAGGGCTCATGATCACTGATGATTGCACTTTAGAAAGGACCCTCTGTCCCTTTTCTGCCTCATCATACCATTTGCTCTGCAGCAGTCCTGTCCGCTCTCAGCCCCTCCTGTCACCTTCCTACACTTCCATCACAGCGTGTCTCACCAATGTGGCTTCCTCTTGTGCGATTTCCTGTCCCTGCCTGTGCGAGTACCCTGGAGTCATGTAAAACATCCCCATGCAGATTATAATGTGACCTCTGCTTTCACCCATCTCCCCCCTTCCTTCCTCCAAAGTCTTTATAATCCCACTCATCCATTTCCTAGGTGGTCTGCCCAGCAGTGTGCAGTCGATGCCCTGCTGTCAGGAGTAGCTTGATTTGTAACCTTTCAGGTTGCCCTTTCCAAGCACAAGCCTTTACTTACTGTGTGCATGTGTTTTCTCTTTCACATGTGGCTAATTATCAAGCAATAACTACTATATTTCCAGACATGTGTCTATATTTATAATGTTGAAATTTTGAGGAAAAAAAAACAACAAAGATTATCAAGGATTCATGCATTTCTTTTCAATACTGACACTAAAATAAAAATCATGTTTAAAAGTTTACATTTATGCATTGTGGGCTAATTCAACTGATGGTATGTGAAAGAAAAAGGAGACATCAATGCAGAGAATAATAACGGCTGCCAGACAGCAGTTATATCCACAACGCTGCATTTTCTTTTCTCCTTCAGAAAAGAGTACTGCCCTGCAGTCACAGCTCACGTGATCCTGAGTGTGTGTAGAAGAGGAAAAGTATGTGAGTGTGTGCATGGGTGTCTGAGTGTATGTCTGCGATTGTGAGAGAAAGGAGAGAGAGAGGGGGAGAGAGAGAGGCACATGCATAGAAATAGCTGGCAAGCTAAAATGCCCTCTGTGCTGGAATTTACCAGATGGTACTGGACAGAAACCAGGGCCATTACTCACACACACACACACACACACACACACACACACACACATGCACACGCTCACAAAAACACACAAACACCATGCTTTCTATGAGCACAGGATGATGGTGAAATAGCACAGTCACCGTACTTTATTATACGTGTGTACATCTGACAGCCTCTAGTTCAAAACGATGTAAGCATTTTGACAGAATAACACGCCTGTTGACCAATGAGGTCAGAGATTTGCATGGCGCCAAACAGAAAGCAGAGCGTCATCTTCACGGTTTCAGAGGCGATGATTGCGTGGTTAGTGGATGTTGTGGCAACACTCCCACACTCCCACACTGTGTTATGTTGCTGTGTGTAGACCTATTCATCAATACTAAACCTCTCCACACACACTGGCTAATTCTGAGTCTCTATTCAAGCACCTGTTGAGCAAAGAGTCTTGCTCAACTCATACTTAACAGTTCCTTTAAATGCTCTTTTCAAAACCAGCTAGCTTAGCAGTTATCAATGGCTTATCTTCATCTTACCCCCCCTTCCTAATGAGGAGAAGTGGGTGCCCTAGTCTGAGCTGTCGGACAGCTGTTACAGTCGGGGTAGGAGGGACGGGGTTATGAGTAATTCACAGATTGTAGACCACAAAACTATTTCAGTTAAGTCTACGTACCCACTCGTCCACATTGGTTACAACCCCAGTTCAGAAAAACGTTATCTGCAACTTATCGTTTCAGTTCAGTCTGATCTGAAATCAACCATTTCACTGCTGTGATCTCAGATCATCATGATCACTGGACATGAATGCGCAGTGGAGAACAGGCTGAAGACTGACCACATGTCTTTCCAAATAATGTGTTATTTTTATGCTGAAATGTTTTCCCAAATTTAGGAATTGAATTTACTATTTTATGCACTTTTATTTATTGATAGATATATGCAAGTGTATTGTATAGAAACTTTCAAACTAACTGTTGGCATTAACGTATATTCATGCACAAGGCTGTATAACGCTGGTATAACCCAACTGCTATATTGCATTTACTTGGCCAAAATTATGAGTTAATCAATACAAAATAAAATTAATATATCAAGTAATATTTCAAGTAACCCCCCCTCCCACAAAAAAAAAGACGAGTGTATATTTGTGTCTGCAGCAAATGAGACGTACTACTTTGGAGGTTTCCTCTGGGTTTCCAGTCTTGAGCTCCCAGTTATGCTTGCACACTACACCACAGGAAAACGGAAGCCTCACTGGAGAGACAGTGGAGGCAAACAGACAAGCAAAAACAGGAAGAAACGGCACAGTGATGAGAGGATTGGGGGGGGGGGGGACAGTCCACATCTTTGACATAGTGTTCCATTACAAGTCAACAAAAAGTGTAGAAGCACACTGGGTGACATAATCGGCTAGGGTGTGGCGTTTATGGGAAGTTGTGCTTCCTGCTACGTGACCATAATCAAGATGTTTACACACATGTATAATGTATAATCTCAAGGATTTGCTTGGCACATAACCTGCTGGGGTTAAAAATTCACCACTAAAAATTAAGTACACTAGGCTCTCATAGATCCGCGCCTGTTTGTGAAAACTGTGACCTTTAGATTAAAAATTAAACGCTAATGTCCCTTTGAGGTGTTCAAGTCCTAGTAAGCTTTAAACTACCTTGTAACTCTACCAAGTTCGACTAAAAGAAAGTCAATGCCAAGCTAAATGGAAGTCAGCTACACACACACACGCACACACACACACACACACACACGCGCATATGTATATGCTATCCAAATCTGGCACAGAGAAGAAGAAACGAGCAGTCAAAGTCCGATGAAGATTGATATCTTCTGTTCTGCTGCTTTAGACAAACAATTGTTCCTCATTAC
Organism: Arrhamphus sclerolepis; assembly: GCA_037176975.1. Lineage (NCBI taxonomy): Eukaryota > Metazoa > Chordata > Actinopteri > Beloniformes > Hemiramphidae > Arrhamphus > Arrhamphus sclerolepis. Next base: position 24,776 of record JBAMYA010028408.1, on the reverse strand, counting down.
AAGAGAATAAGAAAAAAAAAGTTAAAAAGCCCTCAATGATTGTAGTCCAAGGTCCACTGCTTCATTACGGCTAGCTAGTTCAGATAAAATACACACACACACACACACACAGACATACACAAAACCCCTGCCGGGATCGTTAGAGATATTCATAGTCAGAGTACTCCACAGCACCCAACATGCAATGACAAAATTGTGCAGGACAGCATGAAGGCCAAATATACCCTCTCTCTATGTTCCCTGATCTCCAACTACACACACACACAAATCTGTTTAGAATCTATCTTTATTTTATTTTCCTCATCTTCCACTTTGCACCATCATATCTATGACAACGTCCACAGAAACGGTCAGAAAACACAAAGCCACACGTAATGTTTCTGTTTTATTTGTCTGCATAACAGCGAGAATGAGGCTAAAACATTTCTTGTCAAGTTTCTGTTACTCTTCACATTAATGCTAACAAGCACATCATCACATCCTGTTTATTATAGGACTGCAGTAGGCATTTGATATACAAGAAATGTGATAGATGGAATGAATCCACTTCATTTTAGCTTTTGTTTCAGTCTGATGTGGAATATGCTGATCAGTGCTTCCTCTGCTGTCTCGCAGTGCCAGCCAGCCGCCCTGCGATGTTAGAAGAAGCAAAGCGATACTTCGCCGTTTCCATGGAGATGCCTGTAAATTGGAGCTTTGCCAATAAACAACAGTCTTGGGCGGCAACACACTGCTGAAGATGATACAACAATATCAAACAAAGGTAGTCAAATGACCTCGGTTACACAGAAATGATGAATTTATGCAAGGAAAGACTTCAGTGTTGCGCAAAGTTTCAAAGGAATAAAAAATAAATAAAAATATTCAAGTCTGTTCAAGACTGTCAAGGAATGTGTGTCTCCTGAAAGGTGTCAGAAAGGGTAGTGGTGAAAGCAAGGTAGAAACTTGGGCATTTTATAACTTGAAACTAGAGTTAGACTGGATTTGTTAGTACAATACCTGGGTTAAAATTACTCTGGAACATTTCATCGCCAGTGCTTCTCCAGTTATAGCCTTACAGCAGTGCTTCATTTTAGTGCAATTTTTTAAATAAGCATTTACTGAAGTATTTCACTTTTCTGACCTGAATGGTCCCATTTTGTTATTGTACATTTGGCTTTGTTTTCTCTTTGTTGTTTTTTTTATTTTTATGAGCCATTTCTGAATATAGCTTGTACTTTGAGTTCAGGTGCAGATACATAAAATCCTTCATCTTTCTGAATTTAATTTTCCGACCGTATCTTTTCATTGTCGCTTGTCAGATATCACAAAGGAAACTGTTAGGAGCTTATCTACTGTAATCAAAAGACACGGAAACATTAGAATAAGAATTATTGGTTAGCTATCGTTATTAACTAAGACGGAATGAAGATAATGCAAAATGATGCTCCAGAGAGACCGAACGAGTCTGCATCACAAATGAACATCTTCAGGATAGAGGTTGTTGCTGCTGCAGCTACAGCTTTGTTGCAGCAGCTTTGCTCTGCTGTGGCACATACAGAACATACAGCCACAGTACACAAAGGTCTGCTCTGTGGTGAACGGAAACAAAGGGTTAAAATGAAGAAGACTGTTTAGTCGCGATGTTGTCTGTGGTTTTCACTTGCACTTCTCTTTTTTGGTGCTCCGTCCCTTTCGTGAGAACCTTTGTTGCTTTCATCCACCTCCAGGTCCAAGCTAAAGCCCAACCAGTCAGATATAACCAGCCAGGTAACGAGGTAAAAATGACAGAGACCTGCCTGCTGCCGCGAACGAGGCCCAACTCAGGCCGAGTTAATGTTCCACACAAAAGCTCTTCAGTCTATTCACATTTTGAAAGAAAGAAAAAGGTGATTCTTTAATTGACAATCACAGCAGTCAAAGGCATATTAGTGATAATCACAGGCCGGAAGATCCTGTTGGAACATCCAGTCAATGCAGCTTGACCTTTGGCTGACTTCCTGCGGCTCATGTCTTCCCTGTCTGGAGTCTGAAGAAGAGTATAAATGTTGAGCCTCTAATTCTCACAATAAGTTGTCTGTCTGACCAGGGACACTTTAACACAGGACGTTCAAGCATAAACACAGACTCGGGCACTGATTTAAAAGCGGCAGCCCGTCACAAAATCTATGCGAAAGAGACAGCTGATTCATGCAGGCAACCTGCTCCGACACACATACAGTGTGTGCTGGCAAAGCAACGCTTTAATATAAATGTCCCCTCAGCTGGAAATTGTTTCCAGTGCAGCTGAAAGGCTCCTTTATTGAGCTAGTCAAACACCACCTCCTACCCATCATCTATTACTTCAACACACAGGCATGTGCGCACACAAACACTCTACTGCACACTACACTCACAAGGAAATTGAGTTTCTCTCTTTCCATTCAAGTGCTTTTATTATACATTCAAATTTTTATACACAGTAAAATAATAAAAGCTGAAGGCTTTATTGAAAAAGTTCCCCGTCTTTGAATGAAAAACAAAACAAAAATGTTGCCGAGAGTAAAACTGAAAAAAAAAAAAAAAAACACGAGAAATACACCGAGAAACTATGACTGAGCACTTTATTTGTGCAAAACCCCAACGTGAAACATCCTATTCTATAGATTAAAACTAAGTTCTTCAAACCGGCTCCATATCTCATGTTAATGATTGTGACCAAGCTAACTAATTAAATAGACGTTATCTAGAGTAAAGACTTCTGAGGGCAGGCTTCACAGGTTTTGTTGGGCTGCTGGTCGTATTTGCTGTGCATCACTCAACTCAAATTATTTTTCCTACTTTTAGTCTCCATTCAAGCATCTACAATTGTTTTTTTTCTAAATCTCAGATGTAAGCTTTGTTTTAAGTCATTAACTGCTGTTTTGCTCACCTTTGTGTACTTTAAGACTCTTCTGAAGACCCCAGGATCTTGTTAAATAGAAACCTCGCATGTTGAATGTTTCTACATACAGTAAGTTATATAACCTATGTTAATATGCATTAAATTGTCTTTTGGCTGCTTAGTCAAACTTCACAGACGGCTCTCAGGGATCAAGTGGTACAGTGCCACAAAATCCTCACATGCAAACAAAGACCCTCAGATGCAGCTCAGTCTGTGCTGGGATGTGGAGCAGCAGTGAAGCAGTGTGGGTGTTGCTCCACTAGCAACGCTTTCAGCAAAGACGTCATATTCAACAGGAAGGACAGGTTGTGCTTTAGCTGTTTCTTCATGCAAATGTGCGCACACATAATCCTGTGGACAAAACACAGAGGCAGTCAAAAGGCCTCCAGGGTCCAGTGAGTATCATTTGGCATGTTAGCGCATTTTTGTACATTACTCATACCCAACACCAACTCATCTGTGTCACGCTCAGACTTTTAAAAGTTTGGCATAAACGCAAAGGAGTGTCCTCGCTCACAGACCAGATTGTTCCAGAAGAAGCTCAAAGCTCATTACCTAACATTACTGATATTAAAGACATTCAATCACTATCACAGCTCAGACCAGAGGTGCTCACGAATCATTTTTTGCAGGTTGGAGTCAGGTGTCTCTTGTAACGAGTGTTCATGTCATGTCTTCCAACATTGCATTGCTCTATCTGAAGAATTTAAAGAATGTTCAGTTTTACCATTTATGAACACATAAAATCTTAATAATACCTCTCTCACTTCTGAACCCAGTGAAAAGGAAACCTTTTTGAGCTCATAATGTTACATGACGGGCAATAAATATGTGCTGCGTCGCTAGCTGACGTTAACAATATCTAGTGTCTCTCTGCAGAGTAACCACCCTTTGTTAGAAAGACGGTTGTCTCATTTTTAAAATCTGCTAAGGCCACTTGACCTTAGTGACACATGCATGTAGCTACGGCTACACAACTTTCAGCATATGTAGATTGCGCTGCTCTTCAGACTGGGACTCACAATAAACTGGTCTTGGAACCATGTTTTATCTACAAAAAAAAAAACATTTTTGGAAAGTAGACGTAATCACCTGTCAGAAAGAAGGTGTTTATCTGAAATGAGGTACAAGGAAAGACAAAAGTGGGGTCATTTGTTTCTCCTTTTGCTCGGAACATGACAAAAGAAGAAAGGGCAGAACAAAAATAAAGGAATGGGTTAGCGCACATGAACGGCAAAGATACGCTATGATGCAAAGTTCAACAAGTGGCATTTAGGGCTTAGAACTGTGTCATGTTAAAACGGTCTAAACTGTGGTTCCCACTAAGCACAGAAGCACCGCAAAATGGCACCAGCCACTGTGGGACCCTTCTCGTCAATGAGACTGGTCCCACCAGGAGCACCACATCGCATTTTAAAACATCCCAGAAGAGGCCGTCTGCTCTGTCCTGCTAAAGATAAATGTCGAGTCTATTTTTGGCACTCGTCTGCGGTTAAGCCATGTCAATTTACACACAGGACACCAAGCTGACAGGAAGTCAGACATGGTGGATGGCATGGAGAATCTGGTTCATTTTCTAAAGAAAAGACCACGCATCAACATAACGTCCACCTGTGGAGGCTGAGAGTAAACAGCTCAGAAGCTGTTAAAAGAGATTTGAACCACAGCTGAGCAAAGCTTCAGTTTGGAAACCACTCATCCTTTTTATATGTATGACAAGGCATGACAGGACAAATGTTTTTACACTAGCAGATTACACGCTCGACTCTCAAGTGATCTTGAAACTTTCAGATAAACGTAATCTTGCAAATCCAGCTGAGCATGTAGAACTTGTAAGCACTCTGCTTCTGAAACCAGCAAAACCAGACAGTGGCTCCCCACTGGAACCCAGGGGGTTATGGTACGTGGTACTGATTTAACTCTCCAAACTACTGTGATTGACCTATCCGGACAGGTTTGAAGTGTCCAACCAAGATCTTTGACTCTGCAACAGCTGGATACTCCAACCTTGTGCCTTGTTTACCGTTTGTTGCCTTTGAGCCAAAGTTTGATACAGAAAGCACAGCAGCCACATGGGAGATGACTATTGTTGATATTGTTGTTTGTAGTAATGGCATGCACACGCACAAGGCTGGATGGCGATGACATTCCAACAGACGGGTGTCTCAAGTCATGAGACCGATTCGAGTCTCGAGTTACTGGTGTGCACGACTATAGTGCAATTCAAAGTGAAGTCACAGATTCAAGCCCCGACTTCTGGCTCGTCCAAGACAAATGTTAAAGACATCAAGTACACAACAAGTGGCTGCGATCAGGACAACAGTCCAAAAACTGGACGAGACGTTTCCTCTTGAACTGGGAACCTGGCCCCACCACAAAGAAGTTCACATTCCTGAGCCAATGCAAAGCCCGCCTGTCAACATCAACTGATGAAAGACGGGGGATTTTCCAGCAGAGTAAGATCTTATCCCAACACACTCACACTCTGACTTCCCTTCAAAATCCTCCAAGTAACCTGCTGATGCATTCAGTCTTCAAGCCGGGCTAATCACAAATGCAATCCAACAATAAAAGAGATGAGGTGAAACTCTCTGGAAATCTAATAGCTAGCTTCACGATGAAGATTTAATCTTGGCAGTTATTAAGGTTTGCATTGTGAAATCTTTATTCCATCGACATTATCTTGAGCATTAGGGTGAAAAAGAAAAAACTCATCAAGTTTTAACTTGATTACCCGTGCAAGCATGCAAACTGGAGTATTAACTGCAGCAAGACAGTAACATATTAAGTTGAACATCCACGAACCCAACGTGGAATAAAAAGGGTAAAAACACTACAGCCTCCAGGGTACAGGAATATATCAGTTTTGCAGAAAATTGGCCTGACTTTGTTGTTTAATTGGTCATGCTTTAAAGTGTATTTAAAGTGCAATATGAAACGTGTACAACTAAAGATGTTAATTTCATAACTCTTTCCTCTGTCGCTTGTTCTTCAGCCTCTCTCCTTTCCTTCATGTTTGGAGTCAAAATCAAGTTAAAATCCAGGTTAAGCTGCAAATATGCATTAATGATCCAGCTAGAGGCAGTTTGAGGAACAAAGAAAAATAACATCTATTCAATAATGGAATTATTACTCATCAGCTGGAAGGGTTAAGGAAGCTAGAAAAGAGGAAAGGGATAATGGGATTGTAAAACTAGGTGTGTTCAACAATGTCATTTTCCATGGAGAAACGCACATGCCCAGACACATGCACCAATAAAAATCACAAAGACAAACATAAACATAAAACTGTTACGTAATTAATCAATGGATGAGAGGTTCTCGACTGGACTTCCTGTGAGTGTTTTATGTTTGCATCAATACATAACCGAATTAACTCTCCACAATCACAGATGACAGCTAGACATGCACACAAAAGATTTATTAATAGCAGTCACGGTCAATACAAATATAAAATACAAACCAATCATCATGGAGGCACGACCATGATTAAAAAACAGATCTTTAAACAAGCTATCACATTTGTTTTCAGTTGGCATTCAGATCAATCAAAATATGTCTTTAATGCTTAAGTCGTTCAGCCTGAGCAGAAGCTTCAGTGTAGCAATCTGTCAGTGTTTCAACTTTGAGCCTGCAATTTCCTCCCATGTTGGAAATGACCATAAATCTACTGCAGCTCCTGCACTTTCACAGCTGCCATCATCTTTCCATGGTTCTGCAAGGCCTCCATGTGACAATGTCACAGTCAATATATCAACTGCTGAACCAGTGCGCCATGACGTAATCCTGGTGTGTGACTCAAACCGGTAACACATGGCGTTGGGTAATACACGCATATCCACCAGCATGTTTCGCCCAACTGCCGCTGTCAGGTTTCTGAGGAGTTTTCGCCTCTTTCCAGTCTGTCAATCAAAACCTTTGTTAGTGCCGCCAGCCTGAGAACCAAGAACGCCCGCGGGCCTCCATTTGTCTCCAGCTACTCTGCTGCCATTCATGCTGAGCTAAGCTCAAGTTGAATCAGGGACAGAGAGGGCCAGTTTCAGTGCAAGGATTCCCCCATCCATTGTTCCTTCACTAGAGACCAACACACAGCACACCTCTGACCATGACCTTTGACTTCTTTGTGTGTGTTTCTTTGTAGACCAGTGGGGTTCATGTGGGTATGAACCATGGGCTGCCCTCAGAGCCACACACAGAGCAGCTCTGAGCCACACTGATACAGTAAACAATAATCCATTATCCTTAACAGATGTTTAGTTTATAGGATGGTCACAGTGGCACAAATAGAAGAATCTCAGATTTTTTGTTTTAATACCATGAATTTGCACTCCATATAAGCAATTTCCATAAATACTTAATTAAAGCACTTTAAGTCCATTTAAGACAAAAAAAAAATGCTTTTGTTTCTTATGCTGGACTTTTGCTGGTTTCTCTTTATCTTTACATCAGCAAACTGAATCTATTTAGACTTTGGAATGTGCAGAACTTCATGCTGGAGGAAACTGTAAAAGGCTTTTGTTTATTTATCTTTTTTTTTCTGATTGCTTCCAGAAGAAATGTTTAATCAAGAAAGAAACCACCATACAAGTCACTCATGAAATCAAGCACTATTTACTAATCACCATTTGATTAACAAGTTACAAGGTACTCAAGGTAATCATCACAAAAATGAACTCCAGGAGCCCACCTACTGTTGGAGGCCTGCACCAACTTTAGAAACAACACAGGATTTTCAGAAGATCATCTTGACTTATGAGCTCAAGCTGTTGGACGGCATGAATAATTGACGACAGTCTATGGGACTGAAAATAAGTCTTGCTGATCATTCTGAGCAGTTTGTTTTAAGTCTGTTTAAATTTTCAAACTGTTCTCACTTGATACTTGGTGCTGAAGTTTGAGAAGTTCAAATGTTCCATTGTGCCGCCTGCTCTGCTTGAGTCAGGGCTGTTATTGCCACCTCCAACACAAATTAACATGTTTTTCACCACTGAACAAATGACAGGGTGTCTGAATACTGTCCACTGAGTATGCATCACCAGGCACATGTGCTGGTAGCCTTTACTTCTTCATCACATTTGTGTGTTCTTGTAACTTTAACCTCATCTGACCACAAGAAGCCCCAAAGTCACATTAACACTACATTGATTAATTAGAGCTTTGTCACGCTGACTGCTAATTTAAAGTTGCTTATTCTATAAAAAGTTTACTCGATAAAACATTTTCCCGAAACTCAAAGGACGGGTTTTTCAAATTACTACTAGTGGATTTACGCATTAACAAATAGATTAACCGACAACGAGGAAGAAAAAACTTCAGCGAGCCAAACAGATTTTTCTCACTTGCTGAAGAAAAAAAAAAAGAGAGAGATGTAAAGCGGAAGCTAACAAGACATAAGCCTCAGAAGAATATGAATAAAAGCCATTGTTAGCTGGCAGTAAAGCGTTGATGAAGCAGCATCATCATGTGTCTGCCTCTGCATGAGGTTGTCAGTGCAGCTGGATTTCCCCGTCTTATCTGCTGTGCTGGGACACACTGAGAGCAGTGATGTTTGAAATTCACTCTCAGTCGTGCCTGCCTCGTTTTCATTCAGCAGCTCTTATCCGAGCTGATGGGCTTTATGCTTCTCCCGTTTCTGCGCTGCTCTCCTTCATCTCCTGTTGCTACATCATACGTAGCTGCTGTGAACCCCTTCTACATTCTGTCGCAGGGGCCCCCAGACCTCAGGTCCAAGCGTTCTGCTGCTGACTCCCACTGCATAGAGTCTCTCTAAGAACGTCTGTATACACTTGCTCCTTCCACAGGCTGGGAGAGTTGGGAGGCGGGGGGGTTGAAAGGAAGGATGTGCATCTGCTGCTGATTTCAGCTCCACAGGATAAGCGAGATGCTGATAGCTGATATTTGCCCAGAATTCCTTGGGGAACACAAGTAGCTCCTTTCATGTATAGACTGAGCTACATCACAAAGGAAAGTAAGATGTTCTGCGGAGTTGGAAATCTTAAATGTCTTAGTTATGTGCAGAGTTTGGCATTTACCTCTCTGATCAGTTTGCAAAAAAGAAGCAAAAAACAAAACTGTCCTTCACCAGTGAATAAATGTACACATCAGACCCGTCATGGGGGGGTGGAGGATAATGAAATAATGAGATACTTTCCCAGACAGGGAAATTCTCAGTCTACAAATCAGACTTTTCAGATTTTGCCACGCTGGGGCCTCAAAACCAAACATGGTTAAATAGTAATCTTGTCTGACCATTCTAATATGCAGCAATAATTGAAAACAAAAAACATTACTGTATCAAAGTGCTAAATAACCCACAACTCCATGGCTAAAGTTTATATACCCTGATTTTGCTGCAAGAAGATGCTTTGGTCTGTGTCCTTTTGGATTCACATGGATTAAGCTTCCAGTCACAACAGATCAGAAAAAAAGAAAGATTCAGCTCCTGATTATGGCCATAATCCATGGGAATTTCACATACTGTGCTATTAGATGTTTTAGCTCTGACAGGACCACGTATACGCAAAGGTCCGATCACATCACTGCAAAATAGGTCTGCTGTTCCTGAACAGGCAAAGACATAATCGAGGCTGAAGTAGCAAATTACGTGGTTTCTACACCATCCACTAGACAAGAGAGATGACATAAAACTGCAAGAGGTGAATTATTATGCCAAAGACCTGGTAAAAACTCTTCTAAATGCATTTTATATTGCTTTAATATGGAGCAATGCTTGCTCATGTGAGACTGACAAATCTTTATGATCAGAGCTGAAAATAAGTAACAGAGTCAGCGAGCTGGTTGAAAGTAAGTTAATGTATCACATGAAGATGATAACCAAAGAGGTTCAGATGGGTTTGATAAGGCCGCGATCGTCTGAGGAGGCTGTAGACTAGCTGCATCCAAAGTGTCACAGGTTACAATACAGCTGTTGCCACTCACTCAGAAATACAGATGCAGACTTACGAACAAACAAGCACGTACACTCACGCTCACTTCCAGTCAACAGAGAATCACCAATCGAAACAGGAAGGCCCCAGATGACATATGAGCAGGGAACTTTCTTGTCATATGGTATCAGGACTAACACAATAAACTGAAGTTAATCATTGTGCAGTTCACCAGAAATGATAAGGTGATCATCTCATTTTCAGGATGTACTCAGCTTCCACTAACTAAAAATTCACAAATTCTAATGAACATGTTTCCCGTACATCATATCCAAGGGTAGCACAGCTTTACCAACTAACTTTGACAACGTTACATCCTGGACTGACTGGACTTCAGAGAAGATACACTGTATCTTTAAACTATCTACTTATTTATTTAAAATGTAACTATTAGACTTTTATAGAAAATTATATCAGGAAATTATTATCTGGACCTGAGTAATTTGGGGATTTTATAAAATGTATTTTCAATCAACTAATCAATCTTTGATGAACATGTCAGGCCACATCTACTTCTATCACGTTTGGATTCTCTTCATGAGGAAACCAAAAGGAAACTTCTCCAAAACACAAAAATGTTTTATATAATGTCAGTCAGGTGTTACCCAAAGCTGTACATAATGTCTTTAAAATTAAGTTGTTGGTTTTTTTTAATGTAAATAAGCTTATATAATCATATCAGTTTTGTTTTCTTTCACAAGGAGCCTTGAAAATTACTGACCCAAATGTGAACGTGACCAAGAATAGTAGTTATTCTGTAAGAAAAAAGAAAAGGTTAATTTAAATTAAACCAGAAACAGTCCAAGAGTCCTTGGACGGGGGGAAAAAAAACTTCCTGAACCCGGATTTCCTGGTGGGAACCGTGAGAAATGGAAAGGATGTCAGAGGTGAAGTGCTGTAGAGGTGCCAGGATCTCTCACCATGTCTGCTGGGGTGCTGCCCGTCATCGTGAAGCTTTTCCCGGGACTCACGAAGGTTCACACGCACATAGGCACACTCTCACACAAACGAGACGGACGCGAATGATCCTTTCTTCCCCTCGCTCTCGTAAAAGCTCCCACAAGCTCAGAAAAAAACACGTCCTTGTCGGCTATAGAGCAGCAGACAGACTCGCTATTTATTCCTGGTGACTTGCTCTCTCCAGCCACAACACGGAGGTAGTCGAGACTCGTTACAATGTCTCTTCCCTGCTATGCACTATCATTTCGTGGATTTCTTTTCCCGCGCAAATAATAATTTGGTAGTGTTGTGTTGAGGTTAACGGGGCGAGCTGTCGACCCGAGGGCCTCCGTCGACCCTCAAATCATCAACAATACCCAGCTACAGAAAGGGTGCCTACGCCATGCGAAAAAACCAATACCGCTGGAACATCCGGATACGGATCTTTTTCCTCTCGTGGCAAAGAAGAAGAGAAAAAAATATCCGCAAGATTAACTAATACCGTTCTTTGGATAAATGCAGGCAAGTCCAGCAGTTGGCAAAAAAAGCCCTCACAGAGAGAAATGTGCCACTCTGTTTAAAGCGTGTGTATGACTGCTGTTGGCTCTACAGACCGCGCTGCTGTACCTTTACAACCCACTCAGCTGTCATCTCTGCTGAAACCAGTCAAGCTGGGGACGGAAAGATATGTGACACGTCCGGTTGAGATTTTCAAAATAAAACCATACTCGTTATTTATTTATGCTAGTTTATATTATTAAGTGTCATTTGCTGGTCAAATTTGTAGCCGTAAAAAATATAATTAATGAAGGAACATGCCACTAATGTTATGTAAATTATCATTCTTATGTATTTGATTATGATTTATTTTGTTTTGTTTGTTTGTTTGTTCTGTTTGTTTGTTTGTTTGTTTGTTCTGTTTGTAGATTTTTTGTTTGTTTGTTTGTTTGTTTTTTACATTATTATTATTAACTATATTGATTTTGTCTGGATGACAACTGACAAGACCTTGAGAATGCGTGTAAGAATGCCCTGCTGGAAAGTAACAATAATACTTCGGCGAAAAGATAAAGGGAACATAACAATTACAGTAGATCAGAGAATGTTTGAGTTTCTTAAAAAGAAAAAAAAAAAAAAAAAAAAAACACATCACAACAAATGGTGAGGGTAAGAAATCAATGCAGCATGAATGGCATCCTGACATGCAAGTGATACTTAAACATGCTAAAAAGTGACACCACAAGTTATTTTACAATTGCAATATCTGTCAAAATGATGAATATGTTTTGTATTGTCTTAACTTGTTTAGCAGATCCAGAATTAAACAAGCAGGGTTTGTTGTTGGAGTGATTCAACAGCAGATAAGTGCTTCTATGGACCAAAGGGCTGAGTTCCTGGTTTTGACGTAAAACCGCTATGTCTGGAGAAGCCCTGATTTATGCTGCAGGGTTTTATTACAAGGTTATTTTCAGTATGTCATTTAAGCTGCCCTGCGGAAACAGTGTGTGGTCACAACGACAGCTTCAGCATGACTAGACACAATGGATAGACATGAGTGTTTGGCATCCTTACTGGTAACATGTGATACTGTGGGCAGCAAAGACTTGCTGATCAAGAAGACAACATGATCATGTCTTGTGGCTCATACGTTGATCTTTTCCTGAACAGCCTGAAGTGGACCAATCAGAGGGACTGTCAGACTGCAAAGAGCTTGTAAAAAATAGACTGTTCATGCTTTGGCCACATGGAAACTTCTAGTCTTTTTATATCCCCCTGTTCTTCTACATGACTATTTAAGCTTGTTTTGTATCCCTGGTTTAAGCCTGTTGGAGGAAGTGCTATGCAGAAAGGAAAAAAAATGCACATTGAAAATTCTAAAACATGCATGTCTCATCAGTATATAGAACAGCAGAGACAATTTTACTACCAAATGTCCAATGAAAGGCCAAAGCCATCACTCGCTGCCTGTGTGATCCACTGTATCTAATTTATTCATCACAGAGTAATCTTAATTTTGTTTTGCTCAGCTCAAGATGTGAACTAATCTCCGTCTCCAAGGGGGGAAAAAAAAAAAGAAGTTTGAAGCTGCTCTTTAGAAAGCTACCCCAAGTGAACAGACTTGGCATGAGACTTGGGAGCCAATTAAGGATTCAATAAAAGACTTTAGAGCTGCTATCAAACTAAATAAAAAGAACTTCAAGAAGTGCTTTCTTTTTTTTTGAGGAGTGAAAGCAAAATAAATGCAAAACAAATTGTCACACACAGTCTTCCTTGTAACCACAATAAAACAACATAGCAAATCAAGCTCCAACTGTTTTGACAATCAAATAAACCTCTTTGCATTTTATTAAAGACCACGTCATATCTATCTTTCTGGGGGGAAAAAACAGGGAAAAAAAGTTTTAATTGGGTTATAATATCTGAAATATCAGGGTTTTAAATTGTTGTGGTAAGCACATGCTGTATGATAAACCTAAGGGTGTGTGGCTGAAAGAAGGCAAAGACTGATTTTAAAAACCTCTTTTTCTTTTCCTTATTCTGCACAAACTGATCAGGCCTGGAAGTCAGCTGGAGCTCACCCATCTGAGTTCAGTTACATTAAGTTAGCCCTTTTAGCTTGGTTGGCTAAGCTTATGCTAACATATGTTCAAAGTAATATTACTTTCAATTTGTTCCATCTTAACATCTTAATTTCAAATGTTGCTACTGGTACGAGTGCTGGCAGGGCTCAAACGAGGATCAGTGGAGGTCTGCGGGACCCCCTGCAATCACTAGCGGCCTATGGACAGGAGGCTATGAGATTCGGGTTGAGTGTCGGCTGGTTCCAACGAACCTCCAGTAGTTCTTATTTCAGACGTCGTTGGCTAGTTGTCTGGTTAGAAGGGTGCTTGGAGGGGAAATGATCTGAGACTAAAAGTTGCTGAACTAGAGGACCCAGTTGCTGCAAGAAGCTGACAAGCTATCCAGCTGGCATCCTCTGCATGGCCATGGCCAGCAGTCTTCAACTGGAGGTGAAGGTAGCTGCTTCAAGTTGGGTTTTTCTTAACTGACAACTGGATGATGCCTATCAAATATCTGGGTGTCTACGTTTGCGTTAAAGCTACCTACTTACAAATGTTTATGGCGTTAAAACAACCCTAGGCCTTTTATTAATTGGTAAGGAGTATAAACTTTTGTTAGGGACCAAAATGGCAAGAGTCAAAGCAGTTTTAAGTGAGAACAGAATGTGTATTTACAGCAAAACAGCAATTAATGATAGCGCTTGTGGCAATTCACTTAGATCAAAATAAATTGCTTCAATAGAACTGGATCCATACTCTGATAGGAAACAGAAGTCAGCAACTTTCCTCTTTTTGCATCTATTGGACAGCAGTGTGATCAACATCAGACTTAAAACAAGATTGTGTTCCAGTGCGCGTACAGACAGTTCTTTTAATGCACATTTGTTACACTGCAGGAACCCTGTCCAAACATCACTTCAGTGGACATTTCTGAGTCTTGTCAGAAGCTTAAGAAAACATTTCTAGCACAGCTTGATTGCCTGGAGGCATTAATTGTCTTCTTTCTGCAGGTACATATTACATTCTTATTCAAAACTGAGAATTATTTACACTCCTTTACATCTAATAAGTGATCTGGGGTTGTTTTAACTCTGGGATGTTTCTTTAACAGCTGGCAAAAAAAGGACAGCAGTGTCATATATTCTGTCACAAAGAAAGTGTCTCTTTCTTTTGCTCTTATCAAATACCACAAAACGTCTAAACCAAGAAATATATGCACACACATACACACACTAAGTAATACTAAGATTATTTCACGACACCTCAGCACAAGAGCACAAGACAAAACAGCAAGAAGCTCCTCTCATAAGTGAAGATCTCACTGAAAGATATTCATGTAATTTGCCTCTTTTAGCTTTGTGTGAGCTGATCCTGTGTGCTTCTGTGTGGAAGCCATGGCGTCTTTATCTTGTCCCGCTATGAGGGAATTGCCTTCATTAGCTCATTTCGTACGCCATTTAGAGGTGCGTCACGCATTCATCCTGCGATGCCAGCTTTTGTTTTGACAAACATAAAAAGAAACAGATGGATTAAGAGCTTCAATTACCCCTCGGAAGGGAAAGTCGACACACTGAATGTGTGTGATGTAATTCTCCCCGCTCTGTATCGTGGTGGTTACCCCGGTAACAGCGGTTAGGACTTCAAGAAAGTACAGAGATGGGAAAAAAAAAACGAAAAAAAACAGGGAATGGAAGACAAGGATCTGAAGCAGAAGAAGAAGGAAACACTTTTAAACACCAAATCTGTTTGGTGAACTGATGCTGTCAAAATTAAGATTGCGCTTAAAGATCTCAGATAAAACAGAAATGTAAACAACTATAACCATTAGAACTCGATGAACTGCAGCTGAAAAGTGTCACACAAGGAAGAAGCTGCATGACTGCTGGAAGGAAGGTGTGAGATAGTTTTACAATCAAACAGCCTGGTAACAACCTCACTTTGCACAGAAGAGCTCGGTACAGTCTGCTGTGTTTCCCAAGTTCACACATGCACTTCTGATGTTTGTCAGCTTGGACAAAGACCCTTCAAAAGATGCTGACAGTGATGGACAACCTTTAATCCAACCTTGGAGCAGAGCTAAATCAAGCCAAGTACAAACAACTCAGGACATCCTTGAGGAAGCTATTTTTGTGTCCATAAATTCAATTCAAGTCAATATTTTATATGGCTTTTCACACCATAAAATAGCATATTTCTGCACATTTCCATTAAGTCCTATCATGACATTTTCTAAGGGTTAGTGAAGCTGACAACTAATTAGCAAGCTGAGAAGAGATTGTGACAGGATGGTGATGATTAAAAGAGCTTTGGTTAAAATATTAAATGAAGGACAACAAACTCAAAATAAATCAACATGATGGATACCTTTGCTACAAAGAACACAGAGGACGAAAGACACAAACTTTTAAACACACACTATCACAACCAGCTGCATAGCAACATAGTGAAATAAAGGGACAGGTATTTACAGCAGGGAGACATATTATGCCCTCCCCTTTTTTTTTTTTCAAAGGCATTCAGTACATAAGCTTAAGCTTCCTATCGAGCCATGTCACTTTACAGCATTTCCAAAAAAAAAGAGAGAAAAAAAACAACAATAAATTGTAACTTCTTTTTATCGGCATTTTTAAACTGCTAAGACAAGCGCAGCCAAGCTGGATTCTTCACAAAAGTTAAGGTAACATTTTCAAGTAGCTTGTAAAGGTGTCATGCTTTAGTTTTTGATCTGGTTTTGATTAGGCACAAAATATATTTATTTCAAAAAAGAGAGATATAGAAAAGTTTTCACATCCCATTAAAAATGTGTGTATGAGCCCTTAAACAGAAAAGCCAAAGGAATCAGTTTAGTACGATGGCAAAGGTGAAGTTGAAATGTTAAGCCTCCTCTGCAGTGTGACCTACTCTCAGCCAGACGAAGCTTCTGTGAGAACCGTGGTGGATTTTCACCGTAATTCAGGCTATTCCAGAAGAGACAGACAGACTCTTGATGAAGTTGGGCAAGTTCTCCTGATCACCACGAATGAGGCACAGAGCAAGGTTAAAAAAATAAAAATAAAATATAAACTGGAAGGCTGCTCACCAGTCTGTAAAGCTCCGTCACACTGATTTCATCGGGGTCCACCATGCTGAACTCTCGTCTGGGGACCAAGTCCAAGCATAGTTGTCTGAAACACAAAGAGTCACAACTAGTTAAGACAAGAAAAATTACTTACAAATTTTATCGACAGCTAATTCACATCTTACTCTGCGGCATCAATGACAAAGTGAGCAAACTATATAAATGCATCCACATCGGAGTGCTGTCACAAAGCATCTGTCAGTAATCCACATAAATATGACAGAGTGTTAAATGGTTTCCCTCTACCCCCTCACCCCCAACATGCCTGCTGTTCCCCTCATCCTTTTTTAAGCAGCTGCTCCGCCATTCTTCAT
Source organism: Arrhamphus sclerolepis (assembly GCA_037176975.1). Classification (NCBI taxonomy): domain Eukaryota; kingdom Metazoa; phylum Chordata; class Actinopteri; order Beloniformes; family Hemiramphidae; genus Arrhamphus; species Arrhamphus sclerolepis. The sequence goes on along the minus strand of JBAMYA010028408.1, from coordinate 7,995 downwards.
TTTCCTTTCCAAGTTCTTTTTTTATTTAAAATTCTTATCACTTTCCACCCATAGTCTTTTCTCTTCTGAAGCGAACCACGGTGGTGCTCTAGAACTTGTTTCCTCTTCAGCAAGGGACCCTCCAACCACCGCTAAGGAGGTATTTGTGTCTGTTTGAGGATGACCCAGGGCAGAAAAATAGAGGGGGGCAAAGATTTAGGAGAGCAAGAAAGAAAATGTCAACTTATGAGATTTTTTCTTTCCAATTCAACCCAGCGGCATGAAATTTAAAGAGAGGACAAAGCGGCAGGAGGGACTGAGAGACTGCTATCTGTTTAAGAGGAAAAGACACCTGAGTGAGTGCTTCTGCAGGGAGTTTAGGTGACAACAAAAGGCAGGAGGAAGAGTAAAAAAATGTGAACAATTGCAAAATGTGTTGTGATAATAAGAAGCACTGTGCGAGTGCGTTAATGGATGAATGACGACAACATTGCAAAGAATTCAGTTTGTTTTGTCAGTATGTATGTCAATTTCTGGATTGTAACATTATCTTCAGTTCCATCCTGCCTTTAAAAAAAATCTCATCATGTTTGTAATCCAATGTGTAATCCGGTGTGTATCGTTTCCCGTAGCCTTCATAAGTAATAATGCCCCCTTGCTAACGGAGCTGAACAATCTCTCCGCTGATAATGTATCATGGTAGCTCTGCACTAACCAGTGGTGGCGACTTTCATATATACAAAAAGGCAGACGTTGCCGTCTCAATTTCAGTGTCTATATTCTAGTATATTTTAATGGTGTTGGGAAGATGCTCCTCTGCCATTTTTGAACTAAATTAACTTCTTTTATTTTTAGGATGACCACAACAGTAAAAATTTCCCTCTCAGATAGCCTCAGAATGCCCCATTTTAGCTTGAATTATTCAAAGTCTTCGCACCCCAGAAGGGGGGGTGCTCCCTCATGCCAAAAAATTCTAGAAAAACCCTGTATTCCAATATTAAACGCAGGGGGATAAAATGCTACTAAATGGCAAAGACAAAGTGAAGCCACCAGCAGGTTTATACTCGTACCGTCATTTTCTGCAGCAGTTTACAGTATCCTGGGGTGGAAGGGGTCACTCATTTGCAGTGCTATCTTGGGCAGGTTCAAAAGCTTTTCTTTATTCTTGTTATTGGCGTGCTTTCAAATCCAGGCATCAAAGTAGAACAGAGGAACACTGCTCCGGCTCTGTTCCACTTTTGCAGGTAGTAACAGAGGCGTTTCAGGGTCGAAAAGGCAATGTGGCGAGTCATAAAAGGGATGCGAGGATAAATTCCAGGCATAGGATGAAATCAATCAGCATATCATGGAGATGGTGAGACACAGCATAGCTAGAAAACGAAGAGCGTGGTTGCGTCTGGGACAACGGCAAAGTCACAAGATGCTGGGTGTGTTTCCACTAGTGGGGGTCCTGGGTAGTTTTGCGAGAGCCGGATCGCTGACGAGTCTCTATTACCAGGAACGGAAACAGAAGGAATGGTAAAAGTTTGCCCTGCAAACTTTTTTGCAGGGCGACAAACGTTCCTGTAGTAGGAGAGGTGCTAGCACCGTGTCCACAGCGGTGGAAGACGCAGAGCCCAGCTGGACTGGCCTTTTTAGGAACTTCTTCATCTGACTTGAAGCACCAGTTACTGAGTGAATCCTGTAGCCGTAACATCCTTCTTGCAGTTTGTTTCTGGCGCTTTCATCCCAAGAAAATAAGATGAGTATCCTTTTGATGAATCAGTCTTAAGTAGGTTTCAAATCCTTACAGTTTCATTTTTGTCCAAAAGTTGAAAAACTAACATCTGTGTAGTTCATAATATGGAACAAGAAGCCGTCTGTGTTGGGAAAAAACAAACAAACAAAGAAAATCTGTCGCTTCTACTCACTCGTTGCCCCAGTCCAATCTGGCTGTGATGTGTTGCTTGACGTCCCTCATACGGTCATGAGTGAGGTGGCCAACCAGCACCTGCCTTCTCAGGTCCAAGATTTCATTCATCACATGCCAAAGACGGTGGAACAAATCCCCCTCGTTCTTCTGCAGGAGGTGAAAATGATGAGGAGACACGGAGAGCAGGAAAAAGTGAATCAAGAAGCAAAGGCAGTCCGCCGAAGGCGACGAATGAAAGAGAAATGAACAAGGAAGGAATAAGGAAAGAACAAGATGGCAAATGGAAAGAGATATAAGGTGATGAAACATACAGTTACACCCACACTCACTGCCCAAATAAATAAATAAATCAACAGTACAGAGTGTATTAAACCACTACGATGACATTGAGAGGAAGAGGGCGACCCAGAAAGAGAAACAAACAGAAGGGGCTTAAAATGGATTCGGGCAAATTAGTAACAGTCCTGCTGCTCTTTGCCACAAATGTGTGGTCTTCGATCTGCAAGTAGTCATCAGTCCAATATAATAAACACTCCAGATCACACAATCAATGCAATAAATGAATGTCTGTCTACACATACATATAAATATATATGAAAGAAAGCATTGGCTGTTTCTCAGTAACCCACATGATAAATTCCCTGCTTGGGAAACATAAAAAGCAGCATTACTTATGCAGCTGTGATAGTTAAATCAATGCAAAGTAGTTAATTGTGGTTGGACGTAAAACTTCTTACCACATAAAGCTGTTTCCACATGGCCCCCCATTCTCGCAGTGTTGACGTCATCTCTGTGATGACAGAGTCTTCGACAGGTAAGATGGTCTCAAATTGCCTGCAAACACGTACACATAAGAAAAAAATATAAAGTTTAAGCCTAAGCCTCGAGCCCACATGCTCAGGAGTGGAAACCGGTAATCAGGTCTTACCCTTTATTTTTGACATGGGCGTTCTTCAAGTGGATGTAACTGGATGGGAAGATCCCCTTTGGACATTAAAGCAGGCAGGTTAATGAATGAGAGAGCACCATTAGCATTTGACCATTTTTCTTTACTTGTGAAAACAATGTCCGTAATCAATACAGAGCTCAATGTGCATATGGATTAAGAGGAGACTGGAATGAGAGAGGAAACACTCACATTTTAAAGCAAGGAGCTGTGGGAATTAGTAGGCAGAGATAAAAAAGTGTGTGTGTGTGTGTGCATGTACTGTTTGACGCTAATAACCTGCAAGTCGCTCCACATTTACTTAGGAGAGATCAAAGCAGAGCTTACGTTAAAGTATGTGAGGGTAAATGCAACACACAAACACACACACACACACACACACACACACACACACACACACACGTAGTCTCTGAATATTCACTTAACACTCAAGTCCCTACTTGGCTTATACATGACATTCTACTGCACAACAGCTTATAAAACCTGCATGTATTTGCCCCTTAGCTCATGCCATTTTTGTCTGTTGTGAAGAGTGTTTTGTATGTGAGATGTGGCGCTCAATTAGCGACAATGGTTTTAATTTAATTGCCTGGTTTAGATCAAAGACAGCATTATTATTATTGCTGGTGTCAAATTTGTCAGAGTTGTCGTGAAGATGACTTCCAGCAGTTGTTTTTAGGCTCTGCGCTCCAGAAAAGTAACGGATTACCTTCTTCACAGCTAATGTGCCGCAGAAGAAGACGTACAGCTGCATTAACTTTACGCTGGTTTAAGTACGGGTTTATAGAGAACCCGCTAGCTAACATTACAGCTCATCAGGAGCACGCACAGGCAAGTGTCAGAAGCAGAGGCCATGACATGTCAGGACCACTCAGGCCTCCTCTTGTGCTGCATCATCGTTGTCGTCGTTTCCCAGATATATACTATGTACCTAAAACAACCACTGGGTGAGACTGCAGTACATACTGCACTCGTATGTGCATTAAATGGCTTATTATAAATGACTGTTTTCTTTTTCCACTACCAGCAATGCTCCCAGTAGACCACACACTCACTAAGACTGGAACGGGTTAACTATGTGCAATAAAATAAAAATGTTCATGTGCAATGGTGTAAAGTAAAAACACTGTATATATGTATATATGCTTATTTTTATTCTATCTATTTTATTAACTAATTATACGGATTCACTTTGTTTGTTTGTTTACTACTTGGTACCTCTTTGCCGCTGCTGTAACACAAAAATGTCTCCGCTGTGAAACTAATAAAGGATTTCTTATTCTTATTATTATTACATAGTATGCTGTTTTGTAAATAGTTCTCATCTCTTTATTCGGAATCAGGAATTTGCAAATGCTGCTATTTTTTATCTGCCAGTCGTAATCGTTGTCACGTGTTGCATCTGGGGCTTTTTGAAGACGACCGCTTCAGGTAAAGATAAGTGATACAGATCATTCATTTTCTAACATTTTCTACCTTCAAACAACCACGGTGCACTACTGCAATGCTGCGGAATGGACATATATTACAAAAAAATGCGACGATGATGAGTTGATCTTGTTTTAAAGACACTTCCCCGTCACTGACTTCTCTGTTTACTACAATAAAAAGTTAGACCGTCTGTCAGAGAAACAGCTCGACTGCAGCTGACCCTGGCCACGCATCAGAGTAATGATCCAAGGAATACCGACGTTTCCACACGTACATCTAAAGAAACAAATCGGGGTGTTGCGGCGGGCCGGTCTGAGTCCAGACCTGAACCTGAAGTGAAAAGCTTGGGACCTTGAGAGAACTGTGCTTAAATGAACGTCTGAGAGAGCATAAATGAGTGTGAGAGAGTTGTGCTTAAACAAATGTACGCAGACCACCAAGAAATCGATGTTTTAAAGCTGAGTAGGCAAAATTCCTTTGCAACAATGTAAGAGGCTAATATCCTCACACAAAAAGTGATTACTTTAAGCCATTGCTGCTAAAGGAGGTTCAACAAGCTTGTCATTAATGACGTGGACTTGCCACACTTTACTTCTGCATTTTGGCTTAGAACTGTGCATTATCTCATGAATTATTCATCTGAGGTTGTATTCAAATAATATTAAGACCTAGAAAGCTTTAAATTACTTTTTCTGTTGTGCCTTATTAGGGAAAACCTAAAGAGAGGGTGAACTTTCTCTCTCTCGTGGCTGTAAGAGGGGCATCAAGGTTGGGAGAACAATTAAACTGGAAAACATGCTCTAAAAAAAGCTTGCTTACCTTGACATTAGGATTCTTTAGGATAAAGCCTCGGTACCATCCTGCAGACACAAGGCAGGGTTTTAATGTCATGCATACCACAGTGAAGACTACATTCATCATTTTTAGAGAGGCAGCGAGCAAGAGACGAACTGAGGCAAAGATGCATGAGTGTGACAGAGACATTCTGTGTTAAAAATGGGACATCAAAATGCTTCCATTTTCCTGACAGCTGCCTGTACAAAGAGTTTCATAACAAGTAAACCACACACTTATTTTTGTTCAAACCTAGTGTCATGTGGAGAACTGACTTCAACATTTCCAGATGAGTCACATATTTCTGTAGACATCACGTGAACAACTGAGAAACTGATAATATAAATGACATTTGGATCAGGTATTTGCATAATATGGCCTCTTAACCTGCAACAAACAAGCCACTGAGATAACAGTGACTAATCCAGGGAGATTTGAAAGAATAAAAAAAAAAAAAAAGCAGACATGGTCAGAGATAACCAACTTCAGCACCATTACGTACTAGAATCTGACCTCGAGTCAAATTAGTCAGTGCACAATCCTTTTACAAATCCCAACCACGACAGAATCACTCTAATACATTTACATTCGTGGAGGCTTTGACTGTATAAGCCTATTCCACCATTACAGCCTCTGCGAGTCCCTCCAGACAAGAGCATTAGCTAAATATCTCGAGCGTAAATGTGTTATATTTATTCTAAATACTGTTGAGTTTCATCGGAGCATCAGTTGGTCTCCCTGATCCTTTTCAGACACACTTGGTCAGATTAGCGTTGAGTAATTTGTCTCATCCTGGATTGGCTCACTGTTTCCAAGTGTGAGTCGTTTTTTTTAATCCTCTTCCCCCAATAGCACGTGCATACCAGTGATGGCACTTTGTAAAATTTCATGAGATATGTATGACAAGATGTGGCGCGAGAAGAACGTTTCACAAGAACATCCACTTCTATGCAAATATAACTACCTTCCACTTTAAAATCAATTCAAATGAAAAGCCTGGGAGCATAAAGTGGTCTCTTGGGATTCACGCTTGTAGTGCTATGTCAGACAGAGCGGTTTTTATACCATACAGACTGTCTAATATATTCACTACCCTCAGGAACTTCATAAAGCCAAAGCTAACAGAGCTAGTCGAGGGCCAAGTCAAAAATCATTCGCTGAGGCTGTGCATTTGCAGACAGGAGCCACATGTCAGTTTGCTTCTGTGTTTTAGCACGCCAATAGTATCAACAAAAGGGAGAACCATTAGTCCGTCTGCTTTGCTGTCAGCAGCTCGTCTCTCTGTCTCTTTGCTGCTGGCAAGATTTTGATTTAGTTCCTCCCTTCTGGGCCAAGCATTCAGCTGGCTGTTCTATTGTCTGCTTCCTCTGGGTCTTTTACCACAATATCACATCCCGCTGACTGCCAAGCTGCACGACTGACTTGCTGGCTGGCTGTCTGTCAGTGTGTGAGCGGGTGTGTGCTTCTCTGCCTCCCAAAAGGAAATGAGACAAGAGCTCCGGAAGACGGAGGTGTGCAAATAAATATCTGTGCATGGCTGCTTATTTCTGTTGAAGTGAGCCGTGTGTGTGTGAATAGCGCGGTCCTTCTTTTAAATTCTTTCACAATGTTCTGAAGCTAAAAAAACAGGCCTGAAAAGAAAGAAAACCATATGAACACAACACAGGAGTGCAATAGGAAGCAGGGCAAAGAGAAAAACAGACTGAGTGTGGGCAGGAGGCCGGGAGAAGCCTGTGCTGCAGGAAGAGAAAAAAAAAAAAAAATCAGCAAAACTGAATTTCAACAGGAATATATCACACACACACAAAGCTGCTCCTTTTGTGCACGCATTGCATCATCATATCTCTCAAAATATGTGAGAAATATAAACTCAGTGAAAGCCCCGGGGTGTTTCTTCAGCTCCAAAAACACACTCAGGTTTTTGTTGCTTGTTTTTTTGTTTGTTTTCCTTAATTGAGAAAATTCAACAGCTCTAAAGGCCGCTGCATCCCTTCATATGTCAACTTAAGGAAAAACAGAAGTGATCTGCATGTATCTCTTTCTAGCACTCAAGAGAATACATTTGATTTCCTTACACCTATGTTTCTCTTTCATATCTATTTTCTCCTCAGAGATTAAATACGACACACAGGATGTCCATGGAATTCAGACTTCAGACACTGACTGATGCAGGATGTTAAAATTATGTCACATGATCCAAATACTTCTGAGCCTTCATTGCTTAAAGTGGCTGTAACTCCAAAAAAGGTAAATGCAGCATTTTCTTAAACCTCTTAAATCACATCTTGATTATTTTATTTTAAATCTATTACGGTGGTGTATAAAAGCAAAACCATGACAAAAATAATTGTCTAAATTGTCTAAATCAGGGATGTCAAACTCGATTTCATCCCAGCCGGGCCACATAATCACCGCGGTTACCATCAAAGGGCTGGTTACCCTTCACTTTCTCAATCAGCTATGTTGGACTATATGGAGTCAGTTGTAAAATAAAAATAAAAAAAAAATTCACAAAATTTGCTACTTTTATCAAAAAACTGAGGCTTTTGTGGTAAAATCAAAAGTTGTTCTTGTATAATCTTTCTTGTTTGGGAAAAAAAACCTTCTGCTTTTGCTATATTACATCCTTTTTTTTTTTTTAGAAAAAAAAAAATCATAAAATCTGAAATTTCACAAATATTGTGACATTTACTGTAAAAATTAGACTTTTGGATTAAAATTTCAAATTTTAAAAAATTTCAAATCTTTTTTGGTAAAAAAAAAGATTTATCATAATTTGTCATAGAATTGTGAATTTTGTTAAAAGACAGCCTTTGTTTGAAAACAACCAACACCTTTTATCATTTTAAATTTATTTATTTTATATACATATATATATATATACATATACATA
>JBAMYA010028397.1:0-16170 GCA_037176975.1 Arrhamphus sclerolepis | reverse complement strand
TTATGTCTCGCTGCGTGTGCAGCAGCAGCATGACTGTGGAGCATCATGCGGTGCATCTGTGTGTGTGTGTGTGTGTGTGTGTGTGCGATCATGATAATGGCAGCAGGGGAAAAAAATATAAGGCTGCACTTGATATATGTGTATATGCGAGTGGTAAATGGGACTGAAGCCAAAGCAGAGGGCAGGTGTGTAACATAATAAGACTAAAATCAATTCATGCTGAGTGGTAGAACGAGGAGAGGAAGAGAAAAGAGAGAGGGATGAGCAGCAGAGGAAAGATGATTATAGGTATGGATGAATCCAACCTATTTTTTTATTTTCTTTTTTTTCCCCACTCAAAGATGTTACTTAATACCTTTCTATTCCTTCAAGAGAATCAACCTAAAACAAAACTCTCCTTCTCTGGTGCCTTCAAGCACCATATGAGGAGAAGATGATGCTCCAAATTCATATTGTAAGAAACCAGAGCAAAGAACACACAGGCTGCATGCATGTTCAAATGTATATGGACATAAATTTGTTCATTGCATGACAATGTGTGTTCATTTGTGTGTGTGTCAGGGAACAAAGAGCCAAGAAAAATATTTAAAGATCAAAAATAATGGTTGCTTTGGAGCAGTGACAAAAGGGCTTGGCAGGCAGCAGTAAAAATGTGACCCGCTGCAGATAAGAAAGCTTTTCATGTTACCAAAATGCAGAGGCTAACGATTTATCAGGGATGTAAAATGATGTCTTTAATCTCCTGCTGTCAAAGCTAAAACTTAAAATAAAACTTTGATCAACATTCTTGATATACAAGTGTTTGATTAATATAGAGCAACAAGGACCTAGAAATTTGACTTTTAGAGGATTTCTAGCTTAATGTATTTAGTGTGGTAAAATGAAATTAAATGAAATTAAAATAAGGTCAAGATTAGACAGCAATCTGTAATGAAATAAAGAATATAAGATATTGAATAAATATAAAAATATACTGTTAACTAATTCCTGACATTTTATACCACTTAAAAATGAACATAACTAGTTGTAGCCCTGAATAACGTTGAGCAACTAATAACTATGGAATGAATCTTGGGCCATGACATGTGGATGTTACCCACATAAACATCACTGCAGACCAGGAACAGCCCCACTAATAAGTAGCCCCCCCAACAGCAGCCACCTCCCCCAAGAGCTTTATAACAGCTCAGGAGCCCATGGTGATAATCCTGCCTCCACATTCCCCAGATCTATATTAAATTGTGTCTTAAGAACAGAACTTCAGACCCACAAAGCCCAAAGGTGACGACACACTCAGAGGGCCTGTGTCCATGTCCCAATGTGTAAAACTATAAGAGGATCACAGTTTTATACAGGTGGTTTAAATGCTGTGACTGATCCAGTGTACCGTTCAAATAAATACATCAGGTTTCCACTTTCAATTCCAAAATACATTCCTGCAAATCTCTAAACTCCTCAATGTAACAGTAAAACAGATGTTTCAAAAACAAAAAGTGTGACTTGCAACTATATATTTTATAGACTTCTTCTTCTTCTTTTTTTTTTGTCTAATTTTTGGCAATTTCAGTTGTGCTAATTGCATCAGACTATGCCAGATGTTCCAAAGTCTAATTTTATTTTGTCCCAAAAGCTTATACGGCTGATTTTAACCATGATGGAAATATATATATATGTGTGTGTATATATGCACACACATAGTAGCATCAGCATTGTTTTTAAAAATGAAGCAGTGGCCACCTTCTTTTGAGATTTTCAAGTAACCTATGAAACAATCTGTACACATCTGTAAAACTATCCCAATTAAAAAGACATAATTCCTGATTTGGAATCACATTTGGGAATAGAGCTGTCCCGCCTTGTAATCTCAGGTTTTCAGATTTCAGATGTACTGTCCTTTAGCAGTTGTAGCAAAGTGAGATTTTCCTGTAAAAGAAACTTCGAGACATTCAGCTACACAAATTCAGACGAATATTCTGTTGTGTACCACAGCTGGTGACCACTAGTCTTATGTAAATGCCAAGTTCAGCTAAAATCTTTAACTTGTTTTGTTTGCTTATAAATGCCAACAGCTTTTTTCAAACCTCACACGATGTCAGCATCATAGTGAAAAACTGGTGGTCCTCATACTGACAAGGCGTTTGAGATAATATGCAACGTACCAAATCTAGCTTTATTTAAGTAAGTTTGAATTTTAGTAACATGCACAGACATCTTTTCCCTGTGCAGAGGAACATGACAGCACCTCTCCAGTGACAAACGTTGCACAGATGCAAGCCAGTATGACCAAAGGCCAGACGTTTGAGATGAGGTCAATATCAGAGACAGACTTAAAAAAAAGAAAGAAAGAAAGAAAAGCTCCAGCACGCTGTTTAAAAAACATTTTACTATTTTACATAGAAGTAATACGCAATTTTGAGAGTAAACATCTATCCATTTGGACAAGAAAGTCTATGACATCATTTTGAGTGTAAAATCCAATTTGAAATGAGTTTGTTTTAATGAAATTAACCCGTATCATATTCCTACGTATAATAATTCAGTAAAAAATTCCTCCGTTTCCCTGAGGATTCTACCTTCTCCGCCATGTGCGAAAGTCTCTCTGAGCAGGACGCTGAACCTCAGACGTCCCCCCCCCCCGTGTCCCATATGCTCATAGTGCTGTGTCTTGCATCACCTAACCTAAATCCCATGATTTTGCAGCATGGAGAAAACTACAACACCAAGGAGCTCATGCAGGCTTCATAGAGAAAAGTGGAGTAGTGAACCTTCATCCAGTGAGGCGCCATTATCCTGCCCTACTAATGATCAAGTAATGGTAAATCATCAGTAGAGAAATCTATAAAGGTCAGTCCCACCCTCTGCCAGGCAGTGACCTTTGGTCTTATTATTTCACCATGACCTTCACTTTCAGCTGTCAGCAAGACGCATCACATCTCTTTATGAGAGACTTTTGCAACAAGAGATTCATGTAACAAACAGCAGCAGCTGAAGGTGCCACAGGGATATTGTCCAGTAGTCTTTTTAGCATCCCTGCTCAGATCATAAAAAATTCATAAGTTAAGCAGTGCGTAACAGAACTGTCTTCGGAAAACCAGTAAACTCTTTTCACAAGGATCTGCCTCATATTCTTTAACTTCTCTTTTGAACACAGCCCTGCTTTCACATTATGTTCAATATTCATCAATATAAACCTTTTCAAATGTTAACAGATAATAAGGGATATAAAAATGCAAATCTCCCATCCATCCTCTGCTCAGGACTTCTGTCTGGAGGAAAAATAATGAATGAGGCACAGCTGAATGCTAATGCAGCAAAACGACTGCAAATGTCATTTTCAACAATCAGTTCCATGAAAAAATTAATCCCTTGTAACATTTTATAATGTTAACTCATAAAGCAACATTGTCAGCCCCATCTGCGCATCTATAAATCTATAAATGCCAGTTGAATAAAAAAAAAGTACTATAATCACAGCTCTGACATAGAAAAGCACAGTGCCCTACCAAGAATGAGTGTCATTTTAAAATCCTTAAAAACACCGTATGTCTCAGTTCAAGTGAGAAAGCTCTATAAAGGCCACGATGATAAAGGCAATGGCCATGAGATTTAAAGCACAAGACAGCAGATTGAAAAAGGGAACTTCTAATGTTGAGAGTATGGGACTGTAAAGTTTTACAGTGCAGTTTTAAGTTACTGATACCTTTCTGATCAATGTGTGAAACATTATGCTTTTGTGCTGCAATACATCCCTGAAATGTTCTGGAAATTAGTAGAAAAAGCTTAATGTGCAAATGCATACTTCTGAATCAGTCCACATGAACTTTGTGGACTTAACCTGGTAAGATGTAATAAAGAAAGTTATTTCTTCTAACCCATGACAGTATGAACAATCCTGTTGTTCATAAAGGTAGAGACAGCATGCAGAACTGGTTCTGCTGACAACATCAGAAAATGACTAATGATTAGATACAAAAAACATGACTTTATTGTTACATTTGTGAAATTTATAGGCCGCCCAGAAATAAATTAAAGTGAAGGGAGTTATGTACATTTCACCAGTAACACCCTGTTCAAACCTATGTAGTTGCAAAAAAAAATGCTTAGATAGTAAAACAACATGCTAATTTGACATTCATGTTTACTGTATCTAAACAAAATACTCTGAGACACTCACAATATGTAAGCAGTACCTGACATGGAATTTTTAATGTTCACGGCTAAATAAAAACAATTAAATTACTGTTACGTAATCACTAGTGACTGCTTGTTAAGTTAACTCAGGTTGAGTGACACTAGTGAGTAATTTCACATATTACGATGGTGATTTGCAACTTACTAACAAACTTCATGAAAAAAGTTTTAAAACTTTTTTATTATTTTGCAAGTTAAATGTAGACAAATGTAGTTGCCACTACTGTCATTGCAATATAACAGTATGTTTTATTAACCTGAGGAGTTGGGGTCAGATGGACAAACGTAACACCTGATATAATTGTGTTCCAGATAAGTGCCAGGTCTGGGGAACTCCAGAGGGCCAATCACATTTCAGCTGGGCCCCTAAAACCACCAGAGTTAAGTTAAGAATATGAACTTGTAGTATTAGTCCCGATGGAGTAACTGTGCTTGATGTTTGACGTTCAATATTTTTTCATTTGCTCATTCGGTGACAGCTGCTTGGACCTGGTTGGTTGTGAGATGCAGCACGAATGACCTCTTTTGGATTCTTGACCTTATTTAGTTGAGTGCTGTGATGCAGTGCTGACTATTGGCCATGCCAGATATTTACTTCTCTGAGAAAAAATGATCACACAACATATTGCGCTCCTCAGTGTCTGCCATCTCTGGTCGTTACTGCTAACTCTGCAGCGTAAAACGACCCATTCATCCATTAATCATTTCTTCATCCATATATCTTGGCCATCTATCCATCATCGATCCATCCTCTCTTGTTATCCTCTGCCCCTCCCCTGTTTCCCCAATTCATCTCCCCCAGACCTCGCCTCATTCATTCATCCAAATCTCAATCCCTGCATCCCGGTATTGATCCACACACGCACACACACAGATTTATCTTTCCTCTATTTATCCACCCATCCCTTCTTCCTGCTCTCTGTCCTGCCTCCCTTGGCTCCTTACCCAAGTCGAAGGGCTTCTCCGGCAAGACTTAACACGCTCCACAACCTCCGTTGTCCCTGCATGGGAACACACACACACACACACACACAGACCAGCAACCACACAAAGAAGCTCCCTGCAGGATGCAGACTCAAAGACACACAGACATCGTTTTCACAGCTCCCTGAGCAACTCAAATGGCCCGTGAGAGACTGTGCAGAGCAGCGAAAGGGAGAAAGAAGGAGAGAGTCGACCCGAGAAAAAGACTCAGGGGCAAATTACGAGGCAGCAGAGACAAAAATATGGGGGTGCATGTACGGTTGTTGCTAATGAGAGGATAATAAAATCGTTGGTATGAAGAGAAATCATGGCTAAAGCAGACATCAAAAATGTCAAAACAAGATTACATCCTACACCCACCTGAAAACTTTGCACCTCATTAATCTCTTTTGTTTCTTATAGTGTTCATGGCTTTACACTCTGAGCTGAGCAACTTTCTCCCAAAACCCATGACACTCCTCAAAATATCAGTTTCATTCAGATGAGATGACTGTTTTCCCCCAAAATAGATGGTGTTCATCGGACACTAGACATTGATTTCTCGCAATCATGTAAAATTAAGCTCAAGGCACAGCTTTGCAGTCACTCCCCATTATAATTCAAGCACTCCTTTGATATAATGAGATCAAAACTACAGCGTAGGTGGAATATCAGAATTCACTGTAGCAACAATAGCAGCAACTGCGATACGAGTTATCAAGAGAATAATACGACTATCTCAACTTGAGGGGTAAATAACAAAACAGGAGCAGCAGCAAACTCAAAGTCAGCACTACTACAGTTTGAAGTGAATTAAAATAACCAAGAGTCTGCGTGACTCTTTGCAGTATCTTTCCATGTATGCTAGTGAATAAAAACTGAGGCGACTTTCAACCAAATGCCATCTCAGCTCATCCATCAGCGGTGGTCACGCACAAGGTCAGCTTCCAGCGCTGTCGATACTCATCTCAGCAGCTCAGCGGGCCCTGCGCCTGTGCTATCGCACACTCAAATATCCAGCGGATGACCTCTGCTGCACGTTGTCGCCTCACTTTCCTGCCACTCACTACTGCTGCGTGTTGTTATGAAAACGGCGGCGGTTTTCAAAGATTGGGTCGGGACTCTGGAGGACGATGCAGGAAGACTGAGACAGACAACCAGATCAGTCTGAAAACACAAGCAATCAAATGCGCCTGGCTGCAGCATCCTTGTCAGTATCTTTCACAACTAGACATTTAAACAAACCTTCTGAAGATTTAAACCATTGTTAAAAGATTTTCTTCCTTATTTCTGAATTTGTTTACTGAACATAAACTTTGGATGAAAATTGTTACATTTCCAGCCCAGTTTGAGATCTAAGCCCCTAAAACTGTGGTGCTGCGCATCATCTTTGATAGACTGCTTCTTTCTTGCAAGATTAAAAGCAGCGGCCACAGCTGAGAAGGATAAACTTCTTACAGCTGAAACGCATGTATCAAGAGAAATTGTAGGCCCTAATGACTTGTAATTAGTGAGGTTTGCCCGAACATCCAGTTCATTTTCTTCACAGACCTTATGAGGTGACTCAGAGTTGAGGCTTTTCTGTGGCTGAGACCAGCATGGAACTCTGTGTGAACTCTGTATGGAAGATAAGCTCAAACTGCATAAGAAAATATTTGACTCTTCCTCAAAGAATGTAAATGTGACAGAAATATCCAGCTTCCATAATTAAAAATGAAGATTCACTGCAAAAAAAAGGGGGGCATAAACTTTTGATTAAAAAGCAATCATTGATACAAAATAATGTGGTTTTCAGTTATTTTATGAAGAGTGTATTATAATTAACAGCGAATGTCAGAAGATTTTTTACTTTGGACCAAATCACATTCGATTTGCTGGTCTGAAACAATCCAGTTCCTCGGCTGACCACTGGGGCTGGCTCCAGAAGTGAGTCGATCTCCACTGTTCCTAACGTTAAGCATATTCACATTTGAGAGTTAATGCTGATATAGCTCACTGAGTAAAATTATATAAAGTCGTAAATAAATGCATAATTAGGTATGTGGCCTTTATTTTGACAGTCTAAAGCCAAAAGCCCAGAGAACGTGGAAAGTCCATCCTCATTGTGACCCAAGTCCCACAGACAGCAATTCCAAGGAGCTTCTCGGATTAAACATTTAAAAAGGCAGAGAACTGTCAGATAAAATGTGCTTTTCTGCTTATAAACAGACACTTTCCTTATACATGGTTCCAATTTCTCCGAAAAAACTTTTCATGACACACAGCCTCCATGGGTTAATGTAATGTCTACCGCTAGGGCTTTTTTATTTGAAAATTCCCTAGATTCTCTCTGCCATTCTCGTGTCTGACTTCCTGCCAAGCCGATCTGCTGTGTCCAGTGAAATTGAATTCTGAATTGTGCTTAAAAGCCCAACAGAGTATTCTTATTTTGAAGATAAAATGGCATGTTCTTCCATTAACATACTGTGGTAAAAGATCACTGCAGCCAGTTTGGGATTGGTCTGGTATGGTTCAGGGGCACAACTTAGAAAATTATAACAACAAATGATATGTTTTGGGCTACCAGATAGCTCTTGCAGCAATTGCAGGGTTGACTCTCAGCCTGTGACCACTTGCTGTGTGTACTCCCTCTCTGTCTGCCACACTTTCAAGCTTGTTGGCTTTCCATACTAAAGGCCACCATGGCCACATAAAAAAAAAATCTTAAAAAGAAAAACATTTTATTAATAAGTTTAATTTCAAAACACACAGGACAGTGTTCTTCAACCATGGTCTTCAGGGTTCACTGCCCTGCATGTTTTAGATGCCTCCCTGCTCAAACGTACCTGGCTCTTATTAGTGGGTCATTGACAGACTTGTGTAGACCTTCAAGACAAGCTGATAGCCATCCAATCAGGTGTGACTGAGCAGGGAAACATCTAAAACATGAAGGACTGTGGGTCCTGAGAACCATGGTTGAAGAACACTGGTACGGGACACGAGAGGAAATGAAAAACGTGACAGTGAGGACATAAATGTGGAGAATGATGAGGAAGATAACTGAACAAATACTTGTCAATAACATCGAGGACAATGAGCTATTTAAGGGGGCATGTGCTTCAGATTCAGCACAAAGGTTGGAAAGAGCAGAAACACTGTCTGTATGTATGACGCAGGAGTAAAGCAGTTGTTTTTCCTTTGGCTTTGGGGAATTTCTATGACATGGTTTGGTCAAAATATCATACAGACACGTTACCATAACAACCTTCCAACATATTTACAGTTCTGCTCACAGCAGCAGGTTTTAGAGGGGTGGAGTCAGCCACTTGACTTGACTCCACCCCTCTCCTCAATATGTCCTCTTCGAATACATTCATTGGTCAAATGAAAACATGAACAAATTTGCTTCTTTTTTTTTTCAAGGACTTACAAAAATTAAATCCTGAGACCATAGAAAGTGTAGGGAATTACTGAGCATCTGCCTGAGTAGTACATACACAGTTGTATAGTGTTGTTTCTCATGCAAAACAAAAGTTTATATGGTGGAAGTGATTTCCCAGTGTCCATGTTAGAATCACTTCCAGTATATACCAAATCATCCATCTGTGATTAGCAATTTAAAGCTTTCACTGAGATGTGGAGGTATACAGATTGAGTGAACTTTCCTAACTTGAATAAAAGATTCCACCTTTTACTGATTTTACTCCCTCACGGTTTCACTGACTGTTTTATGGTGACAGTGAAAATATACTCACGGTTTTGCAACCTTTCTGTGAGACTCAAACTACTTTTACAAGGTATTCAACCATCTCAACTGAGACAGGAACAAACATTGTTCTTACAACAAAAACAACTAGGGTGTAAAACTGTAAATTACCAAGAATTCTTTCTAAAGAAAAAAGTGGAACAGCTGTGCTGCATTGTGACTGATGATAGTGAATAAGTTCTGGAAACACGTTACTTTTAGTGTCTCTTTGGACTTTGGACCTGACAATAGCAGGAAGAGTCAAACTTTATCAAAAATATCTTTGCCTTTGTGTTAACTTGAACCCCATCAAAAGAGCATAAAAAGATTATTTCACACTGAGATCATCATTCAACAAACCAAGGAGGACTTACATACAAATAAACAAGTGAACAGAAACTCCTAATATTGGCTCTTTTGTTGGCAGCGGTGGTCTTAGGTATGAAGTTTAAACAACTACATAAGTAACAGATACGAAATATTTGACTTACCTAATTAAGGGCTGATTTCCTATAATGGCACGCATGCTCTGAGGTTTAATTTTAATTCAGTTACTTTTCAGTGTGTGGTGCAAATTCATAAGAAAATCTCATCTCAGGTCACTTTTCAGAAAAAGTGGACAAGTTCAATTCAGATCCATTTAAATACAGTCCAGTTCAATCCAGTTACAATATGAATCACGACAGTGAAATTCAGTATAATAACATCATTTGGAAGCCAATTTGAAATGTATCTGTAGCTAGCTAAGGAAGCTAATGGATCACAGTGCACTTCACTTCGATTAGAGTTTTGAGTAGTGGCTCCTGGACGCGCCTGTCTGAGTCATCCCTTTGTGATTGGTTCGGTACGTTCTGTAGCAGTGGAAATGGCTGTGAATGGGAGGAGCACCAGACCAGTGATTGGGTAAGGCTGACCAGGCCAGGTCACCAGTGGTGAGCATGAAAATCATTAGATGCAACTGCAACACGATCTTGAATGGAAAGACACATTTATGTTGTCAAAATGAGTAATTATCTTAAATATGACACCAGGGCCAAAGAGCGATTCTCAAACGTCCAGATAATTACAGCTGCGTGTCTACTTACAGTCTACTGACATTCACGGGGCAGGATTATGTGAGAGATGCCTTATTATTAATGTGTCATTAGACAGTAGCAGTCAAAACATAAGACACAACTTTGTACATTTCCCATTTCAAGAGCTAGTCTTTAACCAAACTAAAATGTACTGACAAAGATTCCAGCTTGAGTAAAAGTTATGTTTAGGGCCAAGCTCCCTGAAAGACTTCTGAGATTTTTATTTTTAATTTCTTTTTGTCCCACCACAGCTTTCAATTGCCTCTTGAACCAAAATCAACTTCCTATCATCAAAATTCCTGAGATTCTAATTATAGATGTTAAAACTTTTTTTTTTTTTGTCAAATTCTGTTAAAGAAACTGATATCTGTTTAATATGATAACCCCGCTGATGTGCAATTTGCACACTTTTTTTGTTTTTGTTTGAGTGTCGATTGGGTGGGGGAAGCACGCAACCATAAAAACAATTAAGCACTGGCGGAAACAAGAAAGCACAAAAGACAAAAATCAATGCAAAGAACTGGGGATGGAAGAAATTGTTTCATTCACAGTTAGTACCCTTAAGTACAGGAAGCAGATGTTCCAACTAAGTAATTAAAAGTATCTGTTAGCTGGAACAAAGCTGATCTATTGTTGAACCTTAGATAATTTGTATCACAGCTCAGAGCATATACCCTGAAATCTCTAAGTGAAGCTGACCATTGATAGAAGTGTAATTACTTGGGGAGAGTTCAGACACTGTAGATATAATTACTGCAGCAGAAAGATTCCTCCTGCAGTGCTATAGTGTTTTACAACAATTTCACCGCTGTTTACAGTCGGCTGCAGATGAAGTGAATGAGGGAAAAGTAAGATAATTGTCATGGATGTGATGAGGTTAGGCAGGAGATCTTTTCCTGAAGCTTTTTTTGCTATATTACCTGAAATAGTGTTTACACACAGACAGAAAAGAAGCAGTATTAATCAACTAATCAGCGTCTAAAGGCATATTCTAGCAAAATGATCCTTGCAAACCATTTGGATTGTGTGGTTGAGAGGTGTGACATCGGAGGTACGAATGTAGAAAGGGGGTTTTACTTGTTAAATTGTTCACTTTTAAAACCTTGCTCACTCTTACTGGTTTCTCCAACATCTCCTACCCAGCCTTTCATGGCATAAACTTTAACAAGCCTCATCTTTCCATGTTGCTAAGTGTCAGAGTGCATAATCAATACTGAAAAAAAGACTTTCCCAGAAGCCTTTGGAAAAAAAATTATAATATTGTAAGAGGTACTGACATAATAGTTTGTAAAATACATCATGCTGCAACTCTTATTTATAAAAAGGACATTAAAGTTCAGTCTAAAAACTTGCAAATGAATCCATTTGTTAATGAGTTGATAGTGGTTTCTGTAAAAACTAATAGTTAACAAGTACAAGCACAAACAAAGGTTTCAAATGAGTCATCTTATTTCATTCACCATAATTATATTTATTTCATTCATTTAGAAATCACTGTCAATCCGCCCACTCTGATTGGATCACACCAGTGTGTTTTATTTCCAAATTGAACTGTTTTGAACTCCAAATTGCATCCTTTATTTTATTTATTTATTTATTTATTTATTTATTTTTAGATATTCATAAGCAACCACTAAAATAATACAGCTAACTGGATTTCAGGACTATGCTGTACTGGCCAATTGAACTACAGATAAATTAGAGCTCAAGACAGCTGTTTTGGAGATGCTTTTTGCTAAATTTGATGCCAAAATTTCCCATTTCCCAGCTAAATGGAATGAGTATAATTAGTAACAGTTTCAAATTGACCATGACGATGACCTGCTTGCAGTAAATGAGTTACTTTAAGGTGATTTTCCTGAGCGTTCTGTCACTTTTGAGAAAACATTTGTCAGTCTGTCCTCAATAGACAGCCCTGTGTCCACCACAAGCACAACTCAGCCAACAAATGCAGATGTTTCCTGGTTGTCTGTTGTTTCTAATGACAGATAATATATAATTCAATCCCAAAATAGATGTAAAAGCATTTCTTCAATGAACCAGATGATTAATAATAAAAATTCCTACTTTGACAATGTGTTGTTATGACTTAATAACAGATATAAAAATGTGGTAACTGAACTTTGTGTTGTGTAATTTAGTCCTGAAGTGCATCCATCCATCATCTATACCTGCTATTTCCTGTGTAGGGTCACGGGGCTCTGCTGGAGCCTATCCCAGCTCTCTCAGGGCAAAAGGCAGGGGTACACCCTGGACAGGTCGCCAGTCCATCGCAGGGCCACATGTAGACATACAACCATTCACAATATCACCTAAGGACAATTTAGGAAAACCAATCAACCTAACATGCATGTTTTTGGACTGCATGACTCTATGGGGAGAACATGCAAACTCCACACAGAAAGGCCCCTGTGGAGGCTCGAAACAGGAACCTTGGTGTGAGTCTATTCTGGTTCCTGCTGAAGGAACCAGAGGTTTCTTCCCAGTGGATTTTTTTTCTTGCCACTGAATGTCCATAATGTACTAAGATAGGCAGCGCTATCATTAACTTTCTTTACATTTGTTTACAGCTGGGCTGGTACCAGTACTTCCAGTCCACCATGATTAGAGTCAAAAACGGTGTGGGCATCCATCACCTGTGGAGAATACATGCAGCAATTCATTCCTAATATCCAACCGTCTCAGCAGTGTGCTCCGTTCACATATTGCTACCTTGAAAGAGACCCGTTTTCATCTGATTCTGCTTCGTACTGGTACACAAGCACTGGTACATTAAGAGCTTTTTGAAATTTGACAGCAATGTACAGAAGTGCTCCAAACAGAATTTCCTTATATGCTCTTGATGGCAGCGCGCAACTTTTATTGGGTCCAAGTTTTATCATCATACAAAAACATGTGTAATAGTTGTGCAGAAAAGCCTTCATCAATGCCAAAAATGATCTCGTCTTTCTTTGTAAAGCTGCCATCTCTCGAACAACGTCTCATTTAGCCATCTCACAAGCTTCTTTGAAAATATGATATTCCATTAATCCCACTTTGGGTTGCGCTTTTGCTTCGCAGTCTGCTGACAAAGCCCTCTGTGGGAGGGTGCGCTTAGAGAAAGGTTTTAATGTCATCGGCTGGCCATTTTGCACATGGATTCACTCAGAGTAGACGGTTTGATGAACAGCATGACTCACCCATCTACTGTTTAAAGAATATGAATAGTTATTCTTTCAAATGTATTCTAAAACTAGAAAGCAACCAACCCACTCACCCATAATTAAAAGCATAAGTGTGCAAAGCAAGCCAAATGTTGGTTTAACTTTTAACAGGTTTTTAAGTAGCCTGAACAAATTAAAACACAGAGGTAGAACTATGCTGCTTCTGAAAAATATAACTAATGAGTAAAAAGGTAATGCAATAAAACTGCCTCAATACTGCACCGTACTCTACTTCAATGGTACAAAAACAACAGTTTCAGCCATTCAATAAGAACAAAGAGAAATGAGAACTATAAAGACCACATCCACATGCATATATATATATCCAGTGCATGGCTTTCATCCAGAACACTCGAGCATGATAGTAAAAATGTCATATGCTGATGACAGGCACAGCGATGATGTAGGTAAGGGACAGGATTCTGAAGGTATAATATGTCACTGATTTTGTTTTCCTTCTGCTTATGAGGAGAAAAGGTGACAGCCAAAAACATTTATGCAGACGCTGCTGCGACCCACATAGCAGAGAATCCAAATAATACGGGAACCACTTGGCAAATCATCACCCTGAAAAGATTAGATATAAAAAGAGAATGTGCTTGTAAAGAAGGCGCTTGTAAACACATCTAAAGGATGTGTTTACAAGCCTACCCTCTCACAACTGCACAAGGGCTCAAGAAATCACAACATGTCTGATGGGCATTTCCTGTAATGAACAGCAAAGCATTCAGGAGGTTTGTAAACAACTGAAGCTAAGAAGATTTGATCTTTGATTTTTTTTTTTTTTAATTTCCTCTTGATACTTGCTATGGAAAAGTTTTCTCTTATTGCAATAAATATTCTACCATGGATGCGTTTCAGATCATTTCATGAGATCTTATCATCATTGTGGATGCTTACACCACTTTCTTCATGCTTTTATCTCCATGGCTTCCCTGAATAATTAAAAAGCCAATGTTATAATGTTCCCATGTCAAACTCATGTCAGGCTTGGTTTATCAGGAAACTGAGTCATGTCCTTAAAAACACAGAGCAGTACCACCTCTGACCACATGGGGGCGTTGGCTACAAGATCTGTTGTGTTGAGGACAGACCTAATGAATGAGGACGGTCAGGCATAACATGTAATACCACTTTGTACCTCTAGAGGTGCACTTTGTTGTGTCTTGCACCAGGGGCTGACAGATGAGCAACTGCGTTGTACGTGAAAGCCATCTGGGCAGAAGTGGTATTACTACAAGTGACTTTGGGCCTTTGGGAACCAAATGTTTGCAAACACCTTTTTTGCAAATTTTGCATGAGAAGAAGAATCAGGAAGATGTGGAGCTATTCTGATGAACCTGATTCAGTTCAACAGGAGATGTTGAAAGCAAGGCTACTTCACCATAAACATCCAGCAGTCCTCGACCAGCTGACAAATCTTTAGTTTTATATTACGTATCATAACCCTAATTTGCTCAAATTTGGCCTCTACACCAAAAGATGTCACTAAATGCGGTTGGTTAAACAGAATTCCCATTTCCTCCAATTACCCATAAAATGACCTTTAATAACATTCATCATATCACCATTTGGCCTGAAATCATCTCCTTTCTGGCTCTGGCTTCAAAGACGAAGCTTCAGCTCACTTAGATCAGGACTTGGGAGTCAATCCATCTTGAATATGTGATGGTGTCTTAAAGCTGGATTTCGTTTGAGTCTTTGAACCTTAAGAACGTATCAAATGAGAAGTTTAAGATGGAGTCAGAGTTCAGGGGGGGGTTGAAGGATAATCCTCTGAAGTCAGAGCCGACAGATGGGCTGCCTGCAGGCATAAGTTTTTACAGGAAGACTTTTTTTTTTTACTTCTTCAAGTTCTTCAAAGACAAACGACTTCCACAGAAAGATAATCCACAATAAACACGAGGAAACCTTCCATTTGCCTTCAATTCCTTTAAGCTGAGCAGAATGTTTTTTCTCATATCAGGGTGTTGTTACGTCCGTCTGCCACACAGAAAGAAGCTAAAACTCCAGGAAATAATCCCTCTCTAAACTTTATTACAGCATTCCATTTCGCTCAGAGCGCTGGTGGAGGGACAGATGAAAGGAACCAAGGGGAAGAAGAGGCTCGAATTAAGAGAAAAGGAACAAGTGCAAATGCAAAAATATGAAGATAAAAGAAAAAAGTACTGCAAAGAAAGAAATAAAATGAGCAGAAACAATAGCACTTTTTTAGCAACAGGAAAAATGAACAGGTGGAAAGAGGAGGAGGAAGAGGAATGGAGGCATCAGAGTGATGAGGAGAAAGGCATGAAAATATAATAAGAGGTGATGGAGTGGTAACTGGAGGAAAAGGAGGTGGAAGAGCAAGAGCAGAAGACGGAAGGAAGCACTGAGCTGAAAGAAAGAGGAAAATAAAAAAGAAAGTCAAGGATAAGCTGGTGAGGAAGTAAAGGAGGATGAGCAGGATGAGGATGAAAAGAAAGACAAGCAGGAAGGAAGGAAAGGAGGATGAGAAGGTAGAAAACAGAAGAAAGGAAAGAAACTGAAAAGAGCTGCAAACAGATGGTGATAGAGGGATGCAGAGAAAGAGAAAGAATAGACAGGAGGATGGAGGAGGGGAAAAAGAATAACAAAGAGAGAGAGAGAGGCAGGCTGAAAGACAGAGAGAATAATGGAGAAAGCCTGAGAGGAATGAGATAGAGTATCTATTAGAGAGGAGGATGAGTCTGTAGCGCGCGCACACACACACACACACACACACACACACACACACACACACACACACACACACACACCAACCCACCTCAGCATAAAAGCCCAATAACACTGCAGTATCAACACACACCCAATGTGACATCGTGCAGCCACTGCTGCCAAGGCAACAGTTGCAACAGTTATTCTGATTGACACAGTCTGTGAGTGTTGCCCTGGACAACAAGTACACACACACACACACACACACACACACACATACACACACAGCCTCATGCACCTTTCTCAATCTCCTGAACACCAGAGGTGAAAAGTAAAT
>JBAMYA010028376.1:0-16171 GCA_037176975.1 Arrhamphus sclerolepis | reverse complement strand
AACTCAGAGTTTCCCTGAGTTCCGGGTCAAGATACTCGGAGTTTCCACATAACCCGCTTTGTGAAACGGACCCCAGGAAGATAGAACAGAGATGGACGATCAAGGGTCAACTACAATTGCTGATACTGATGACTGTGAGTTCGATCATTTTTACTTTTATTGACAACATATAACAGCAACAACAACAATAATAATAATAATAATAATAACAATAATATTAATAATAATAATAAGCATCATTTTTAGACCAGCGGACCTCTGGGTACCCTGTGGGTACCCTTTGCACTAGCCAAGCCTAATTTTGTATTATTTATTTTATTTTATATTATTTATCTCCACTATTTAATTGTTTTATCTATGTTGTGGCAATGTTATTTTTATTTTGATGTGGCCTTATATAGCTAGTTGTTTATTAATGTATTCGGAATTATAGATTTTTTTATACTTTAAGTTTAATAATTTGCAGTGCACTTCTGTAATAAACTTTCATATTTTATATATCTTGTTGATTAATTACAACAAGGATTATTGATAGACCTGGGCTTTCGTGGACTTTTGCTGGTCCCTGGACCTCACTTTGAGAACCACTAATTTATTCTAATTCTTATTTTTCAGAATTCATCTCAAATGTCCTGGAAATTGTGCATTTATGTGTGTAAAAACCTAATTTTTTCTGCGTGCTTGCGTGGTTGGGGGGCCCAGGAATTTCTTGCTTGGCGCCCCAAAAGACCCTAATGACACCACTGCCAACAGTATTCACATTTTTGTTACAAAAACAAGAAAACCCCAGGGATCTAGTTTAATTTAATACTAAGCATTCTCTGGTTTGTCACCCCCGGTCCAAATGCCAGATAAGTTTGGACTGATTACACTTGAGCCTAGATGCTAAAACACAAGTGCGTTTTATTATTCATAAAGTACTCACTCTTCGTTGCATAAGTTGATTAAATGAAAGAGGGTTATACAAAAACTCAAATGTTAAATGCACCATTTCAATGAAAGCCATGAGCCTTATTTTTATGGTTTCCAAACTGCCCATGCAGGGAATTTAAACCATACTGAGGTAGAAAATGTAACAAGGAGGGTCAATGGAAACTTTGCTTTTGGGAATATATGAGAAATTCTAAAAGATAATAAATTCAAAGCACTCACAAATCTACAGTTGGATGCTGACTTACATTTTTCTGATATTTCTTTTCCAATAAACAGTCCATTACTCAGTGAGCCACAGCTGGTAAGCTCTACAGATAAATGATTGACTTAAAAAGAAAAAAGAAAACACTGGGCTTGGCCTTGAATTGTTGCAACACAATGACAGGCAAAAACGATGAAACTTTTCCCTATCTCGAAAAAAAAGACCCTTCGGAAATTAGTTTGCAATGTTGCATTAACAAAAGACACTGTGCAGTTAAACTAGGACTTCTCAGTGAGTTCAGGGTTGCATAATAATAATAAAAAAATACTTCTGTAAGTGTACTTCCCTGCATTTCAGTAACAGATAAAAGATGGTGTTTTGTCACAATCGAAAAACAAATCATTAAAAAGATATATACGTAGTTTTGTTAGATGCATTCTGCTGGAATATTTATATCTTACAGCATCACAAAATAAAAAGACTTCAAAAACAAGTTACAATGGTTTTTCATACTCTGACATTCCTCACTATATTGAAAATTGTCATCCCCCCATCCACACACACACAGACACACACACACACACACACACAATTATTACAAAAAAATCGCATCTCTAACACATCATAAATCTGGAATCGTCCTTAAATAATTTTCAGGAGTCTTAAATCAAGCATAACTAATCTTAAATGAGGACTGTCACACTAAACAATTTTAAGGCTAATTTGCCAGTGCTCGCAGACTGGCTGGTGGCAGGTGAGCAGGCAGTCGCCCATCAGCACTCAGTTGTTATATGTGAGGAACTCAAAGATGCATCAAAGACTCCACCAACACGTCACCCACTCATTGCCAATAGCCGACCGATACCCTTCAGCTGGATGCCATACATCTGGAGCATTAAGACAACTCTTCATTCAAGTCACTTCCAGTGAGAGAGCAAGGCAAGGATGATGTCACCATGAGAAAGGGAAATGCAGAGGACACCAATAAGCAAACAGGAGAGGAAACATTCAAAGAAACACAATCATGCTTCAACTATCTGCGTAGCACAGATGATCCTTGCTGCCCATGTGTGCTAATGTATTCTTTGCCCATGTTCTTTGTCTTTTCTTTGATCATCCATGACCAATCACATCAATCATGCCAGGGCTATGTTTCTGCCTCCAAAGTGTCAAAACTTCCCCCTGCTCCACTTCCAAAGATTTCACCACCCTGAACAAATGTGCAAGCAGAAAACAATTCGAGCTAGCAGGAAAATCTCTGAATTGCGAGAGTTCTTTGGCTTCACCTAGTGGCAGTTTTACGCTCTCACAACAGCTTTTTTGCTCTGGACTGTTAAATTCTGTGAAATTAAGTGTGCTGAATAGCGTTTGTGCACGTGCAATCAGAATTTGTGCATGTGAATCTGTTTACTGGAGCTCTCCCTTTTTGAATAAAACATACTTCCATGCTGAGAAAGCTTACTTCTGAAAGGTTCTTCTTATGTTCTTTCTGACATCATGGAGAACAGAATATCCTTGACATACATGTGAATATTCCATAGCAGGAGCTTCAGTGTTAATTTTAAATGTGTTAACATCTGCTAAGCTATGATCAAGTACTTTTTTCAACCTGGTGGATCTGCTTGTACTAATCAAATAAACATTTTGCTTTTGTGTCCAAGATGTCTCTAAAGATATGTATAACTGCATATGGAGGTCCAGTAATGAACTAGATGAGAGGAGGTTTTATAACGCTGCAGTGAATCACATAACTTAGAAGAAATCTCACGGTAATACAGTTGATACACAGTGTAAACCATCAGATAGATGTAGGAAAAGCACCTCAAGTGTTAGTGCATACTTGCTCTAATAATTAAGACCTACAAATTAATTATTGATCGATGGAGTTATACCAGATATGTGTGTAAATTAGGCAGAATTCTCTAGTGATGGTCTACTCAGAGCCTACATCAGAGAAGCACTGAAACATGACAAGTAAAAAGTGATGGTGTACTTGGACAGAAGACTTCTCTCCTTCATAATCACTCGCAAGATGCCAGTAACATTCACTGACTCCTCTTAGGTCAAGTTGAATTAGCATGGAGAAGGATCTGTCAAAGGACATGCCCTTCTGTCTGCTCCCTTTATCCTCTCCCTCGAATCACTTCTTTTTTTTTTCTTTTTTTTTTGACTACTTACTTTGAGTATTAAAAGTGAGCGAACACTGCTGGCACTAATTAAGCTGGCAAAGATGGCGCAGACCTTGACACAAGCAGAAAGTCAGGGATGAAAGCTTCGTTAATGAGTCACAATGCCGTGACAACACTGATAATTAACTCCATGGGCAAGGAGATAAAGAAAGAGGTTTAAGAAAAAAGAATGTAAGAACTTTACTTAGTACTTTTACTGAGCTACATCCAATGCAGATTTGGATCTTTTCCACAAAAGGGAAATGGTCCAGAAAGTGTTGCATGCATGTTATAAAATACAGCCCTACTTGCCAAATGAGCATTCCGATGCTTTCCATTAAATTGAAGCAAAGACTTCAGAAAACCTTATTATTTCACATATGTTCCTTCATGCTTACAGTAACTGAGCTATGATACACTTCATTAGTTTGTGCTTGTAGAGGCAGGATGCAGGGGACAACAGTGTTAACTGTAACTTTAACTGCATTGTTGAATTAATAATTATTATTGCGATACTGAAACTATTGTTATCATTAGATTTTTGTACAAGCCTGTGAGGTCAGAGGATGAATCTTATGACAGCAGTCTACAACTTTGGGTTTAGAGTCCTCCTGATTTTTTTTTTCTTTTGAGACGAAGGGTGACTTTTCATATAGATTAGGGATGTCAAGCTCCATTTCATCCCAAGCCACATCATTACGATGGTTACTGTTAAAGGGCGCTTTATCTTTTTGTTTTTCTTAGCCAGCTATGTTGTCAGATTTCCTGCTAGTTCCTGAACTCAAACATAAAAAAAAAAAAAAAAAGTTTCAGAATAACTGTAACTTTTAACATAAAATTAACAGTCACACATTATTCTCATATAATCACAAATTTCCAAAAAAAAACTAACATTTTAGGAAAAAATTGTAAAATTATGAATTTCACAATATCACAATACTTTTGTTGTAAAATCTCTAATTAAAAAAAAAAATCTAAAAGAAAATATTGACTTCTTTTGGAAAAAACAAAATTTGTTGTAAAATTGCAAATGTTTTTCTTACAAAGCCAGGTATTTTTATTATACAATCCCAACTGTCACAAAATTGTGACTTTTTTTTTTTTTTTTAACAAATAAATAAATAATAATAATCTATTGCAAAATATCAACCTTTTTTGGCATAAAATTACAACAGTCCTAAAACTGCAAGTTTTGTAAAACTTTCAACCTTTCGTCCTAAAATCACAAGTTTTGGCGTTAATTAGCAACTTTTTGTTGTAAAATCGTTTGCAGACATGCTAAATCAAGACTTTTTTTTTACATAAACCAGCTCTCTTTATTACACAGTTTGATGTGGTCAGTACACTGAAGTTTGGGACGGAACCGTTTTTTTTCCCATAGACTTTGAATAGGAACTTTGAAAGCCAATAATATACAAACCAAAGGTCCTAGAGACTTGAATTTAAAGTATATTATACAGCTTGTTGTCATGTAATTTATATATAAATTTTAAGTTTGTACCATCTTTGGTCTGAATTTGGCAGCGTTTTGAAATTGACTTTGAATGGGAACTTCAAGATGCTGCCAAATTTGAACCAAATGTCTTAAAGACTTGAATTTACAGGCAGTTGCATTAAAATATTGTCTTTGCACACTCTCATTGGCCAGTAAAAGAAAGTGGCCATCCAGATTTGTTATATAGGCCTTGAGTTTTTACACATAGGACTTGTTTCAGACATTTATGGTGCAGCAAAAATAAATCTTAGTTACTACCTCACTAGCAAATCTCCTTTTGGAATAGAAGAGGTTATGGGTTAATGAAAAGTGTGGAACTTTTGTCACAGTTCTTTAATTAAAGAATTAATAATATAAACAAGACTAAAAGTTAATGAAACATAAATGTCCTGTAGCTCCCTTCTCCTTCCACCCACCTAAATTATGTAAGATATTAACAACCCAAACTCACATAACCAACAAAAAGAGGAAAAAAAGGAAACAAGTACTCAAATCAAAATAAAAATTATCAAGATAATGAGACCAAATAATAAGATACAAATAATTTAATCACATAAGCACATAAAAAAAGTGATCAAATAAACCTAAACTACTAGACAATACAGCAAAACTACACATAGTTTTATATCCAGACGAGAAATAAAGTCTACAGTTTATTTCACATATTTTCATGTGAGAAAATGTCACATGGGCCAGAAATGATGCTGAGCAGCAGTATCTCATTTTTATCACTTTGCAGAGTACCTCAGTTTTCCCAGGTTTAACATTAACATCACATCCCAGAATGCTCTTAAGTAACATTTGGATATTATGTAGTTCATTTGTAATTATGGAGCAGATGTACTTCTCTAAACTGGACGAGCCCTGTGTGAATACATTTAGAGGAAGTGTATATTTCCAGCCACTATCTTTCGATTATCCCAATTCGGGTCATGGGGGCAGCGGCTTAAGCAGCCCAGAACTCATCAGCCACTCCTCCAGCTCTTCCAGGAGGACACCAAGGTGTTCTCAGACCAGCTAGGAGATATAATCTCTCCAGCGTTTCCTGCGTCTGCCCTGTGGTCCTCCCCCGGTTGGACATGAAACACAGGAGGCATCCTGATCTGACGAATCACATCAATGGCTCCTCTGGATGTGGAGGAGCAGCAACTCGACTCTGAGTCTCTCCTGGTCCAGTGTTCTGCAGCCAGGGCTCAACCCACAATGCTTCTCCTAGATCTACGTTTCAATAGTCCATCAGACTCTCTTCTCCAACACCTGTGCAGGGACTTTACCAGGAGACAGAGGAGTGAGATTACTCTGTAACTGGAACACGACCTCCGACCCCTTTCTTAAAGGTGGGAACTGTACATGCCCAATTTATTTATTTATTTATTTTTTAAACTCTCTTCCATTATATCTTTTGCAATATCAGCTTCTCAAATACAAACATCTTTCTTGAGTCTGAATTATATTTTTAAAACAGTTCACATGTCAAAGGGGTCATAATTAAGAACAACCTGCACCAAATCTTAGAGGCAAAGCTTGAATAACATGTAAAATACTCTCAGATCATGAGACTGGTTCATGAACATATAAACAAATGTGATATTTAGAAGTGAGGATGGATTCTAATTCTAAGTCCCCCTTCCTCCCCCTTATAAGGCAAACCTTATAAAACTTCACATTTTATACATTTCTGTGTGAATAGTGGATGTATTTTGTGTAAAAGAGAAATATGCTGGTGTCTGCACAAACTGGGCCTTTGTCAAGTCGGCCAAGAAATGTGGAAAAATAAATAAATACTGCAGCACAGACTGCAGAAAGTTTAATAAAAACAGTTCACAAAGATGTTGTCATTCCATACATGGCAGGGGTGTCTGAGAAATTCAGAAGAATCTTCTCCAAAACAGAACCCATCAATTCGCTTCAGACCAGTGGCGGCTGCTGGTCTTTCAGAGGGGAAGCTCACTGTCGGCTTACATCATAAAATTTATCAATTTATTTATACGTAAATTCAGACATGAATGTGAACGACAGGAGTTTGTTGCCTTGTTTTTCCTCTTCTTTTCCTTCAGTGATGTGGTGCTTCATAGTGGTGGACAGAAAAGGTTTTTCTGGCGTCCTGTGGTACGGTCTCTCCCTCCCTCTGCTTCACACATGCGATCAGGAAGAAAGTCTGTCTCACCTCCGTGCACGTTTAGGTGCACGCTTGGCCACTCGCTTTAGATTCCTGGACATTTTATCTGACTTTTGGGCATCAGGGAGTCGATATCTGAATGTGGGAGACTCCCAGAACTTCCAGGAGACTTGGGATGTCTGGAAATTCTGCTCTCTGCTCCTTTTTGTGAAAATGGTCTGTGAACGAACTAACGATACGATATTAAACTTTAATGAGGAAATGCTGAAATGAATTTAAACTGCAAAACAAGGAAACAAGGAAATACTACGAGTGTGTTTTATTTACAGTGTAAGAAATGAACAATGGAGATGGTCAAGTAATTTCACCAAGAAATGGGTTGCAGAACTGCATGCAGAGGCAGTATAAGAAGCAGCAGTTGGTCCTCCTGGACAAGGAGGTCCTATGGCCCAGTTTTAGACCCCACATCTGTCCAGATGTGGCTCTCATCTATCAGGTTATCAACACACACCTGAATGCTCCTAATCATGAAATTTCAATTATTTATTTATTTATCTAATCGAGTTTTAAATATATGCTTGCAGTTTTTATTCCTGGGTAAAAGAATTTCTCATGTTCACTTTTACAGGTCAGATGATAAAATGATTGACTAAACTATTTCATGGGAACAGGAGAGTTTTTGATTTATTTAATAGTCTGAGCCTTGGACACACCCTCTTTTGGACCAGATGAGTATAGGTGTAGCTCAAAGTTGACACAATTCAACATAGTTCTGGCCAATAATTTTTCAGCTGGACAGGCACTGAAGGATTTGTGTCGACAAAAACGTAAGCAGTGATGCAACATGAAGAGATGGGATCTGAAAGGGGAAAAACTCAACTATTCTCATAGAAGACGACCTCTGCTGTCCTCTGGCTTTTCTTCATATTTTGCATTTTTTAATCATTAATTTATTTCCCTTTTTTCCCCATTGTCACAGATTGAATTTTTAATAATAATTATTGTAATAATAATAATAATAAAATTCTTTGAGAATTCCATTAATTTCATTTAAACTATTTTGACTATTAAGTTCCAATGAAATATTTGAGGAAATCTCATCACAGTAGTTGTGTTTTTATTACTTTTTTCATTACTTTCCTTAGAAGTGAAATCCAGATGAAACTCTTTAAGACTTTTTTTACAAACATTGCTTTTGACTGTAATTATCACACAGAATGAACCAAGCAGATGACGCGCACAATAGTGGCCCTCGAGGACTGGACTTGGACTCCCCTGCTCCAGAATAAAAGAAGATGGATGGATGTCAGGGATAGAGCTGTTGAAACAGAAGCTAAGGTGGCTCCAATTATGCCTGTTAACAAATGAGAAGGAAAAGTAACCCTGAGACATACAAAATAACATAAAACAGACATAAAATAGAATCCTAAATATAAATGTTGCAAAGGCTCTCAGCTGCTGCTGGTCAGTCTTCTTTGTGGAAGTGATTGCTAAACAAACAAAAAAAAATTATCTTGGGTTCTGCACATGTTAAATTCATACACATACAAAATGCAAATAAGAGTCCTTGGGATTCAGCAAGGCTCGCTGTTTCCCAAACTGAACAGATTAATGTGAGCTGGAAAAGCCTGAGGGGCTGAGCTGCTGACACACTGAGAGGCAATACTCTCACAACAAATCAGCATCATTATGCAGGACCTTCTATCATTTGCACATCCGATTATTGATGTGTCTTCTGATCATTATGTGGAAAAGGCACATGTTTCAACACAAGAAAATATTTAAAAAAATGTCTTGTTGTTAAAGTTTGATTTTTTTTTTAACCTTAAAAGGTTTGTTTTTCTTTCTCAGTATAGTTAACTTTCGAAAGCTGCTCAGAAACTCAGGTTTGGGTTAGGTAAACTTCAACTTTATAAGATCAAACTTTCAAACACTTTGATGTCTGATAGAAAGTAAACAAGTGCACTCTCTTTCGTTTGCAGTCGTAGTTGTACTTTCAGTGCAGCTTGCAGTCACAGGGCTTGTTGCATGTAAACTACCATTTCAGACCACACTGTGGCGATATTTCACTGCCTTCGCTCTTTGTCAACCGCCAAAATAGAAAAGAAGAAGAAAACAATGAAGGCAAACACTACAATGCTGCGAAATAATACGTTAAAATATGTTACACAGTTGTTTTGACATTCAGGCTCTCGCATCATAGTGGTCCATTCCTTTACAGGTTTACTTCAGTTCTTAGTTCTGCCCTGCTTTCTTTTATGCCGCCCGCAGCATTTTGAATGAGTTGACATCTGGACAACTCCAACACTTTGATTCATTTCTGGTGTAGTTAGCTTTTCATGAATCCTTTCTGCATTCTGACGTATGCTGAAGTCATGGTAACTCTGAGAGGTTTGAATCTACTGCAGCATCAGACAGCAGACAACAGAAACCGAGAGGCAGACAACACAGACTCTTTCTCAAAGGTTTTCAACTCAAATCTTTCAACAAAGGACAGAGAGTTAAACAAATGTTACTTTACCACTGAGGCACTTATGCACAGGATTGATCAGATCCACCTGAGTCTTTCAAGTCTTCTCCCAGATACAACCACAGAGCAGGTTTGAAGAGGTGCCACTTCTTAACATCTGAACAGTAGAAAATAAGAAAAACAAATGGATGAACACACCTAGCACCACCAAACAACAAGATGAGGACATCACAAGTGAATGTCATGGTACAGTGGGTGAGAAATGTCCCAACCAGAGAAGGTTTCAGCCAAAGGTTTTATCTTTGCCACATATCCACAACAACCGTCACTGGTGGACCTGATCACTGCAACTGGTGCAACAATAAAAAGCAAGAACATAGGTGAGTCAGAAGCAGAACAACTGATGATGCAGGTAAACGCAGCCGTTAACTCCTCCAACCAACTTGATCCGGGAAAGGAAGACAGTGATCTCCATCAGCAGATGAAAACATAACTAGCAGACAAGAGAAGATGCACAGTAGTGCTCAGAACAGCCAATCACCATGACAAAGTCATGACACTATGAAATGAGAACACCATTTACGAGGCTCTGAGGATGGATCCAACAAGCAGCGAAAAGGAGAATACCTAGAAAAACTGGAAAAGGAAAGGTAAATGAAGTTTTTACCCAGCGGAGGCCAAACCACGTATCTATGGACTTCCAAGCATATACAAGGAAGGAGCACCACTCAGGAACACTCACAGCCTCACCAGCATCCTAGACCCGCTGGTCTTCTCCACCACCTACTTCACGCTCAATGACCAGTTTTACAGACAGCAATGCAGATGTGCAATGAGTTCTCCAGTGTCACCCATTATAGCCAGTATCCACATGGAGGAGGTGGAAAGCAACAAGGAAACAACACCAAGCCACTGGTTCAGATATGCAGATGACACCTGGATCGAGATTTAAACCAAGTTAGTGGAGGCTTTCACAGAACACATCAACTCTGTGGTCAGCAGCAAGTTCACCGGAGAGAACGCAGAGAACAAGAAGCTGTCATTTATTTGTACAGCGCTGTGCATTTGGTGTTGAACAGATGTGTGGAAAGCCGACACACAAACGAATGTCGGCTTTTTGATTCACCACCCACCGGAGCAGGAACTGTCAACCGTCATCAGAACATAAGACCACCAGGCTGAGAATATTCCCACTAAGACTGTTGATCAAGACAGCAATTTAACCTGCAGATAACCAAACTGGGCCATTGTTGGGTCAGCCAAGAAACCTACATCTCGAAACAGAGAGGAAAAGAAAAAAAAGCCACAAAAATGTTGTCATCCTAACGTGGCAGGAGTGTCTGAGATTCAAATGGATCTTCTCCAAACACAACACACCAGTTCCCTTCAAACCTAAGAGTAACCTCAAGAAAAAAGCGGTTCACCCTAAGGACAAACTTCAGTAAGAGTCGGTCCAACACCTGAGGCTTGGACTGACCCCAAGTCTCAGGCCGCATGGATGCTGCTTTTCGCTTCAGTGCTGAAGTAGCAGTTGGAAAGTCTACAGCTGTAAAAGCTCCAACCAAACTACAAAGTGGACAAGCTCACTTAATAACCTGCACACGGTGACACAAGAGGCTTGCTGTCTGACATAAATTCAGATGAGGAGCAGCAGTCAGAGAGGCACTGAAGGTTTGAAGACCGAAGGAAGAGGAGAAGAAAAGATGAAAGGAGGCGAGGTTAGTCATCAAAGACTTGCTTCCAAAATTCTGATTTTTTTTTTTATTCTTGGAGGCTGAATCCAACAGTCTGTTGCACTTGTTCCAGGGAGAAGAAAGAAAATCAGATTCTTATTGTCTGAAAGAACGTTGCAGATCTAGAACTGTATTGCTTGTTGGATCAATAACGTGTAGGCGACATCTATCTTTGTGAGCCAGATTTCAAAATGAAAGTCGTGTTCACCTAAGGCTAAGCCTACCCACTTCCTGAGAATAGAATTTACAGCACACTCTCCAGCATCTTATCTGTTTATGTACATGCGGTTTGTGTGGTATGCGGGTAACATTCAAGCTTACATGCTTTAATCAAGTGTGACTGTGTGTCTGTAGAAATACGTGGTCATAAATGTTAAACTTACACACAGCTGAGATGGCAGACACCTTAGAGCTGCGTGGATCCAAAAGCTCGTCATTCCCATTACACGGTGCGTGCATATAGGGGCATTCAGCCATGTTTTCTTTGCACAATGCTTCTCTATATATCTCGGCTTGTTGGAGCTCATGCTGGATTAAAGTGTGGGTGTTATTTTCTAATGCTGTGTTCTGACTGGAATCTGTTTCCATCCTTTCCTTGGAGAGTAATAACATTTCCTTTTATGTTATATATTGTATTAACGAGGCTCTTGGGGTTCAATGGATCATACCAGTTATGAACTTTGTATATTGATATATACAAAGTATATAAGTGTGAGCATGTTGCAGCTGTTATACTATTATAAGACCCTGTCCAACTAAAATTAAGTTTGTTCAAACCTCACTCTGATAAAGAATCAAGGTTCAACCTTGTTAGCATGCACATACGATGTTTATTTTATGTTACAATACACTGGAGGAGAAAATCAGTCTTCGCCATTCTGACTGTGGATTTGTGCACCATCTACAACCTCAGATGACTCGTATGTGCCACACAAAGTTTTAAAGGAACTAACTGACTAGTGACAATTGGGGTTTTGTGGCTAATTTGCATGCATTTGTCTCAATAGGAGAGGTGTCCAAAATGTAGCATGCACACTATAACACGTACAGTTTGCCAACTTTTAATCCTGTCTACAATCACCTAGAGAAAATAGATCCAAGATTTGAAACCTAACTGTCAGTATAGTCATGATCCACTGGATCTGCTGCCAGCAGGACAAAAATAACCTTTTTAAATATTGCTAAGTTGTTCACCAGACTGGTTCCAACAGTAGCAACAATGTGAAGGAAATCTTGACCCCTTTCATTGCTGCAATCCATGCCTTTTAACATCTCCCAGAATATCATCCACTCTCTTTTTGTGAATCAGATCCCCAAATGTAGAACCATTGTTAGCAGCAGCTGAGTAATCAAGCGATGCAGGCTGTATTTGGCATATCCTGTCCTGCTCCCCTGCTGCATGGAGGTTTCTATCGCCCTCTCTCCCTGAATAGACACATAGATTGGCCCTGAGACACGAGTGCATCCTGCCTGCATAGCAACAATGTAAACAAGCCGACATGTTATGTCTGTCTCGCTCTGGCTGATTTCATAATCTGGCCATTCCACAGCTGTACGTGTCATTTTATGTAAAATGCTGTGGATGTTGACATTTTCAAAACCAAGTGGCCCTGCAGAGTGAAAAAAAAAATTGGATTGAATGGACCTTTCTGTAGTACTACAATCATACATCACATTACAAAAAAAGCTGCTAACTTTTGTCAAAACTCATGTTTTGGGGATTTTTTTTAATGTACTTTTTTATAACAAAAATTTGTTATTTTAACACTAAAAATCATAGCACTTGAAATTATAGAAAGAAATTGCAATTTTAAGACAAAAACAAAGAGAATTGTAATTTTAAGTTAAAACGTCAATATTTTTGTGATATACGATAAAGAAATTCCTCGATCTTGCAAAAATTATAATTTTACATCAAAATTAGTTGTTGTTTTTTTTTTTACAATTACAATTATTTGTGATTTTACAAGAAAAAAAAAAGATTTGACTAGCAGGAAATCTGACAACATAGCTGATTGAGAAAGCCCTGTAATGGTAACCATGGTGATGATGTGGCCCTGGATGAAATGGAGTCTAACACATGACGTTGAACAGCATAATCTTGACAAAGGTATTAAGTATTCCTGGTATAAGCTGAAATAAACAGTTTCAAGATCTCGATAGTTTCATATTTTATTGTTATTTTGTGCAGCACATCCACAAAGAGGAGTCCAGTTTAAACATCTGTGATTTTGTGCAGCTCTCCTGTCCTCAGCTTTATGTCTGCTAAACCCCCAGAAATGAAGTTTCCCATCAAAATGATGAGCAGATGTAAGCTCAAACGTTTCCTAAAAATGAGCTGCACTTTTAAACAATGTTAGCTCTCTCAGAGACACTGAAGTTCCTTCAGACGCCTACAGATTCACTGATCTGAAATCAGTCGCCTTCTTTGTCCTGATACGCCTCCCACACAAATTGGTTCCCTCTGTGCACATGTATCCGGCCACAGGACACAAATAACCAGATGCAGCTCTCTGTAATGACATATAGTGGACGAAAAAGGCTAGAATTATGGAGGGAGGAAAAAAAATCACTACTTTCCTCTAGCCTGCTGAGGCTGTCTTGCTCTTTAAATGTCTCTGGACGTGAATTAAAAATTGTAGCAATGCCAGTCGGGGGTGGAGGGAACATGCGAGAGCTCAAACACATGCATGCGCACACATTATGCCTGCAATGCCCCATGGGTGCTCACATGGGGTCGCTTTTCAAAGACTGCAATTTGGAGTGTTTTCAACCTCAAGGCCCTGCACTATTTCATGTTACTAATATTGAATGACTCAAGGTCAGTAAATGAAGGGGATGTTAAGTGAGACAATGAAGGCCGACCCACTCCTCAAGCTATTCTCCACTTCCTTTGATAGACTTGCTAGTACTGCAACAGGAAGACGATACTTTCAGCCATAGTCAGTCAATGAATCATACTAAACGGTTGATGATTAGTTAAAATTCATGTTAGATTACACACATTGGTTGAATGAGTAGAGCTATAGGTCCTCCTGTTTTCTAGGTGCAGTCACATATATGTGTAATCCAAACCGTGCTGTTTGTTTGAGTGGAAGAAACCACAAGACTGAGAGTCTGGCGGTGATTAGGTCGTCCAGGTGCAGGCTTTTACACGCCTCATTTTGTGGAAAAAGATGAGGGGTGGGGAATTCAAAACTAGGAGGACTTTGCTGGAAGAACAGAGGCTTTCCCTGTGTCTGCAGCATCTGTACCGAGGCAGAACTGAGACAAGGAGAAACCGGGGCCTCGCCTTCGGCCTCCAGCCAGGCCAGGTAACACAGAGTTCAACAGGAAATGGAGCTCAGGGCGGTGGAGGGCTTTATTTGCTTTGTCTGTGGTAACGTCTTACTGTTTGGTCTGTGTAAATAACTCGTGCAAAAGCAGGTAATCAATGTTTATGCAGATGCTAAGTTTTGCAATAACACCCCATATACCTGTAGAATGTTTTACCTTTTTGAAAAAGATTAATAGCTACCACCATGTGGGTTTTGGGCTGGAGGTGCAGGAGTTTTTCTTTTATTAACTATATGTGAAGGATCACATGATGCTTGAAGAGCTCCCTATCAGATAATCTCAGAAACACTTGCTTTATCAGGGTACATCCTCACATGCAAGCAAGCAAAAATTGCTTTTCCTTCTCAGCCAAAGTCAGCATTATGCAGAATATTAAACATGTGAACCACTGCTGGCTTCATACACAGCTTCAAGTGAGCTCCTCTCATCAGTTTATTGTTGTAATACATCATTATTTACCTCTGCTATAAAGCTAGGTACTGATGTCGCTCCTATATAATCACAGACCGATGTTTTATTGTTTTATTGCAGCATATGCTTTTTGATAATCATCCCACAAAAGCAAACAGAAACACAGAAAACGCTTCATCTGTCCAATCACCCATGACTGGTATGTGCCACTCTGGGAGAAGTTACAGCAGGCCATTTTAAAACACTGCAACAGAAACACAAAATGTAATAAGCTGCAGTGACGTGGAGTCATAATCGGCTGCGAGGTTTCTGCTTTTAAAACCAGGCTTTCCAAAAGATTTAATAAGATAATGTCAAGCTGCATCTTTGGAGGCCCTTTTTGTTCATGTGCAGACAGTTGTCCTGTGAATGCTAACATCATTTAAGGATACATTTCAAACTGTTCAAAGAGTTATTTTTTTTGTTTGTTTTTAAATTAAACACTAAACCGCAGCATATATGCAGACACAAAAACAAGGAAAAAATAAATAAATTAGCATTTTCCCTGTTGGACCTGATAAATCTGTCTTCATTGGTTGGCTAATATTGTAACTTAACCACTTGCTATAACTAAACCACCACGACTACCAATTAATTCAATTCAGTTTATTTATATACCATCTATAGAAGCATGATTCTGTCAGATTTCAAATAAGCAAGCGGACACAAGCGCAGACTTGCTTCAAAAAAGGTTTAATAAAGTATTCATGTGTGCGTGGAGCCATACGACACAAAGGCTAGTTGGTGTCGATTAACTCAATTCAGTTCAATTCAAGTCAATTTATTTATATTAGCACCTATTTACGACAAATCATCTCTAGGTGCTTTAGAAACTCAGAGCTTGACCCCCGAGCACATGGCAACACCATCAGTGGAAAGAAAAGACTCCCTCTTGGGAAGAAACCTGGTCCAGAACCTGGATCTTAGGGGGACCCTCCTGCCAAAGACCAGCTGGGTAAGAAGGAGATGAGGAGGATTAGGACAGTGGAGATGTACAATATATAGATTTAAATACAGATACAATATGTAGTACAAGAATATATGATATAAAATATAAACATTGTAATATGTTGAGGTATGTAATAATTATAAAATATTAATATGTATAGATATCTAATTGGTTTATGTATAAATATAAATATATGGTGGTCCGGACTTCAGGAGGCCACGCTGGCAAGCATTCAAGATCAGCATCCAATCGACAGGTGTAGTTGAACAACAGCTTCACCACGACGGCATCACCACCAGAGCATCACCACCAGAGC